>NSDO01000065.1:214950-226762 GCA_002286825.1 Lagenidium giganteum | reverse complement strand
GGATGATTATTGTACGGTAGGTGATTTTCTGTGATTGGCCATTCCTCACACAAGGGTCACTATTTTTGTTCGCATATCTGGGTAGAAAGGGTCTTGGGGTTGCGTTAGGAGTAGGTGAAAAAAATGGGCGTTCAAATGTGGTGGTATCACTACTGGCGATGCATTCGAGACTGGGCTTGGCGCGTTGACCGCGGCGTCCGCAACCGTCATGTTGGTTTGCGGCGTTGGACCTCTGCTTGTTGATATCGACGCTTGTCGCGCTCGAATCTCCCAAGTGCAACGGTCGCCCAGCAATTGCCTGTATCTTAGAGCAAGGCAAATTGCACACGAAGTGACTGCCTGTGCGTGACCGCACGGCAGATCACACTGAGCTATCCACACTCACGCAGGACAGCACAAGCTTCCTCGCTCTGTGCACGTGGAGTACGGTTGCCCGTCTACAGTGTGTATGTTGCGTGATCTTGTGTTACACGAGCTGTTGTTGCCTGTGACGTGTGGGTTGTTGCTGCCTGTGACGTGTGGGCTGTTGCTGCCTGTGACGTGTTGGCAGCGTGGACTTGGTGCGTCCGTGGTGGCATGTTGGCTGAGTTCGCATGTGACTTGTGGGCATGAACTTAGTGCGTCCATGGTGGCGTGATGGCTAAGTTCGCCTGTGTTGGCGGCCGAGCTAAGGTTGCCCATGGAAGCAGGAGGTGAGCTAAGGTTGCTCATGGGAAAGGAAGGAGAGCTAAGTTTGCTCGTGGAACATCGTTCGTGGGTGGAAGTCAATGTATTATGACTTACACTTGGTGACCCAGGTCCTACCGAACGAAGAGGACTTGGGCACCATCAGGCRCGGCGGAGGTGCTTGAGAGCCCMCTCCTTGAGCGTTTCTGGCAGAGGCTCCGGCCAGTCATGGAGAAGGCGTCTGGCACGGCAGCGCTCCGGGTTGTTACACACGACACCGCTGAGATGGCGGATGCAGGGCTCTTCGCCAAGGCGGTTCTTGGGAATGAGGTCCTTGACCCAGAGTGGCATGTACTTGGGCAAGGCGGCTTCGTCGCGTCGGCCACATCCATCGGCTTGACGACGGTCATGGCGGCGATCGTGATCGAAGTGACGAGGCGCGGTCGCGGACTGGAACTCCATCTGCCACTCCTGGTCGGCGAAGTCGATCGCGTTCTTGGCAGCGTAGAACTTGTTCCACCAGTTGGGCGAGTCGTCCTGGAGCCAAGCGATGCACTTGCTCAAGAAGAGGTTGGCGTACTGGTTGGTGACTTGGAGGCGACGAGCATCGCAGCTTGAGTCCCTGCGCTTGGCCTTGAGCACGAAGGTGCGGAGGCGGACAAGGACGTCGACCATGTGTGGGAACCAAACGACTTCACCAAACGCAATGAGCGAGTCGATGGCGTCGAAGAGGTCATTGTAGCTGCGGCAGGGCGGCGGAAGACCGAGGTCGAGGCCGGAGCTGAAGTCGACGGAGACGTTGCTGTTGTTGGACGCGTCTTCGAGGATGTCGCGCTCGGATCTAGACTTGAACATCATGATGCTGGCACCCCGCAAACCCAAACGACCACTGTAGAGGGCAGCCAACATCGCGCGACTTGGCTGGAACCGGACACACTCGAGCCCCTTCAAGTGCAAGACAAGTGCAAGACGAACGAAGTGGGGTCTGGATGCGTACCTTTAAGCATGTCCTGGCCACAACAAGCTTGTGTGGTCCAGACGGGTAGTAGTGCCCCTTCACCTTGCGCACTGGATCGGGAAAGCTGGCGGTGTTGACGTAGACAAGGTCGACCGGCGGGACTCGGGCCACCAGCTCCGCCAAGTCCGGCTGGGTCGTGGGTTCAATCCCACCGCGTGCGCAGCGAAGTTCGCTGCGCGCTGCGCGCGCTTGCTGAACTTGCGCACCAGGCGGACTTGGCTCCGCCTGGGACAAATCGACGACATCTTCGGGGCTTGGCTCGACGTCGGGATCGGCGTTGGCCTCGGCGTCGGCTTCGCGCTGCAGCGGCGGCTCCGGGACGATGAGGCACTCCTGGTTGCGAGGCGTCGAGTATGCTGCTAACGTTGAGCGGCGTACTTCGTCGTTGACCTTGCGCTGCACGAGCGACAGCTCGTGCAGCACCTTCTTCATCTCGTCTTCGTGCTTTGCCTTCGTCGCTTCCTGCTCCTTCAGCAGACGCTGCACAAAAAGAGACAACGACGGTGGGCTTGGGCTGTCGCCGGGCTTCTTGGCGACGCGGAACAGAACGTTCGCGGCCTTGCTCTTCTTCGGCGGAGGGCTTCTTAGCAACTTTATGGAGCGCTTTGCGCGAGTCGTCGAGCGCTTCGCCGCGGAATCCTTCGTCTCCTCGTCGCACGCCGAGGCCTTGCGTTTGCGCAGCTCGCAGCCGGGGGAAATTGGTGCCTTCCCCGCGGTGCGGCTTGGTCGAGATGGCGTTGTTGGCGCTGACGCAGGCGCAGACGGCGTTGGAGAGGCGGAGCCGTCCGACGGTGGCTCCGTGAGGGCGACGGGGTGGTCACCGGTAATGTCGACCGTGGTGGCTGGCTTCGTTGGCGAGGCTGGAGAGACATTCCCCCTTTCGATGTTCTTGGCTTGCGTGGTTGTCGAGCGGAAAGCAGAATGAGACGGCTTGAGGCCGTCGCCGCCACACGTTGAGCAGACCGCCGCCGGTCCGGTTGGGTCTTTGAGACCGGTTCGGGTTTGAACGATCTTTTCGCCTGTTGTACACGTGTCACATTTATTGCACGTTTGGATAATGTCGCAATGTTGCATATCCGGTGTGTCCTTGGTGTGGAAAACATCAAAACTCAGCCGATATCTGCACGGAAAATAGCTTTTCCCATGAGTATCTGCGAATCAGAGTGAAGCAAACAGCTGAATCATCATCATCGACCAAGAGAAGTATGCGCGTGAGATGCTTGAAGAGTTTGGCTTCGACACGGCACTAAAGGTTGGCAATCCTACGGAGACAAACGCACGGCTTCGGCCGTGCGTAGGGTGAGACAAGTGACTCTCTTTGATTATCGTGATGCGACTTGGTAAGCTGATGTATCTTGCAACCAGCACGCGACCAGATCTTGCAGCCGAACCCAACGACCCAGCACGTAGGTGCAACCAAGAGAGTATTAAGATATGTCGCTGGAACGATGGATGATGGAATTCAGCACAAGAGAAACTAGAGTGAAAATGCAATTGACTCTGGCATCTTAAAGGCTTTTGTGACAGTGACTGGGCGAATGACCCCGAGTCACGCAAGTGACTGGATATGTGTTCACCATTGCAGATGGTGCTATCGCTTGAATGTCACGTCGCCAGACCATCATCGCTCTCTCAACCGCTGAAGCAGAGTACGTGGCAGCATGTGAGGCATTAATGGAGGCGACAGCACAAGCCAATATCCTGAAGGAAGCCTTACCGAGCAGTGGTATCAAAATCATGATTGTCATTGCCCATGTGATGGCTACCAATCACGCCCAGCAGGCGTACACGTCACATTGAGCTACGCTGGCACTACAACAGCAAGACGGTAGAAGTGCTGCATCGTTCTATGAGAGAAAATTCAGTGTTGAAAAACTCGCGCAGTTCCCAGAGCTCGCTCCTTCTTTTAAATCGATATATCAACAAGATTGTCCCGTGAAATGTGAGCGTTGCAATCCTCATGTGACAGAATGTAATTGATCGTTGGTCGGAACGCATTGCTCGAAGAGCGCGCCATATTCTTGACAACAATCACAGGTTGCGTCGATGCATAATCACGGCAACGCGAGGTGTCGATTCGAGAAGCGTAAAAGCGGCAAGCATCCAATGCAGAAAGATCATTGATGTCGATACATCATACTGTGATTCTTCGCTGAGCTTGACCGACCATATCGAAGTAACACACTTCAACCTTCACTATTGCCGACGTGTGTGGTTCGGGTGCGCACCACTTCAACTGAACCCAAAATCTCGACACGAAAGCAGGATCTTGGACATGACACACAAATCAACAAGAGTCATCCAGAGGATGTTGGGACTGAGCCGTCACATAACTTAGTGCTGCGGGTGAATCTGCTAATATCAACTGTTCGTGGCTAACCATGGGGGATGAGTCTTAGTCGCTCAAACAAACATGACATTGAAAGCGCCACTTGGTTGGTGCAAAATAGCAGTACTTCTGCCCCGCGGTCAGGTACGTATGCGAGGTCTGATGGTATTTGTTCAAGCGACCGGCTTGTACAGCGTAGCTCTGGTGTTCGTTATTGTGTTGCACGCACCTTTCCTCCGTGACGCTCGAATTGCCACAAGCTGACTTGGAATCGAGCACCAACTTGTTACTGCTCGAAACACGTCATCAGAATACTGGGGAAAAATCGCACCCCACAATCATTATCAAGTAGCATGAGCCCAACTGAGAAGTCCATTGCCACCTCGACGCCCCATCCACGTGTGGACACACTTGACATCAAGAAAGATATCGCAAACCGCACGCATCGATCCACCATTCAAGTCCAACCGACCAATCTTGGTGATCGCATTCAATCTTTGTTTGCCTCGCAAGTCGACTCGACATATTCGCACAGATTGGTGAATTCCACGCAAGAATTTTGCTGACACGGGCATCATAGATCCAGGTCGGGATCTCATCAATAGTAGTGTTCTGGATGGCAATTAGCGAGGGGAAACGGGGCCTATCTGGAAAGTTCATGTGTGATGGCAAAGTCAACGCATTATTGCTGTCCAGGATCACCGCATGCGAACCCAAGAATGTCGTAGCCGGAACGCTTTGGAGTTCACGATTGCCCGCCAACGATAGCCTGTCCTTCACGTTCATCGTGGCCATATCCTCTGTGACGGCGGACAGCTGACACTGTTCAAGAGCGAGTATCGACATCTCATGTCGCCACGACGAACCAAAACTCGACTCCAGCAACGACAAGTTCGTTCCATTGACCACGAAATTGATTGGAGTCGGTGGATCATCGGGCGAAACCAATCCGCTGGGTAACGTGTTGCCAACAGCGTCCACATTCACTTGATTCAGATAGATGGAGTATACAAATGGCGTATTCCTTCCAGATATCGCAGTGCTGTCGTCCCATGACACGAACGTGCTGTTGTAGATTATTAACTCGAGCAGCGATTGCATTTGTGTCAGTGACTCGGGCATTGACAACTCCGGACAGTGCGCAATCGCCAACGCGCCGATCTCGTCCAGCGCCAAAGGAGCCAATAGGAATTGTATGTCGTCTGCGGATCCGTTAATCTCACGGCGATGGCAGTCAATCACCACGACCTCACACGTGATCCGCTCCGCAAACCATGGATGTCGTTGCCATAGACAGATGGAATCGGTCTTGTTGCTATCACGAGAGATGCTGCTAAAATGAATCGCCAAGTTTGTGACTCCCCAGACGCAAAATATTAGATCGAGTACTTTCATGCGACGCGATTGGTCTGAAGATCTGCTGAGCCAACTGGTACGCTTCAGATTGGGATCTGGCGTAAGAGGAACAATGGCCGTAGCCTTGTGTTTGGTAAGTGACGTCGGATCCTGTCTGACAAGCATTTTGATGTCGGATAGTGCTTGCACGGTGGAAAGCATCGTTATGGTCTGGGCTGCCATCGATTGCCACGACGGGAGAATGAGCAAAATGTCGGATTTTTGCTCAACGATCCACTTTGGAGTGTACGCGCCATCAGCATAAAAGAAATCGAGAAAGTACGGCAGCACGACAATCATAGGTAGAAGAGACGCCATCAGTGCATCAAGTACAACATCAACCGCCAAGCAGAAAGCGCGCTGTGATATCAAACGCATGTGTCGATGGCGTGCCACTAGGTGCAGCAACGGCGTCGACCAGCAGTTGAGCACCAACAAAAAAACTGCAAAGCGATTGATCCACACTCGAGACACGTACTTGCTGATCCAGAAGCAAAGGAATGACTGCGACGCCACTTCCAAGAGCTCTCGAACCACGAACGCCACTTCAAAGTACCGGCCGTGAACCCCCGCAGCGCGACTTGGGGCTGTTATCGCTCGCCACCAGCGGTAATTACAGAAGTCAGACGAACGCTGGCGATCAGAATGAAACACGAGGCGATTGCTGCGCCCAGATCGATATATCATCCGAAAGGCACTGACAAAATGGGTGAACGCGACGCCTCCGTCGAGCAAAGCGAGCCCAACGAGTAGGTTAGCATCGGCATGCACGCCAATCCTCACCATGATGTCAATGACGGATACATTCAGATCTCCGTAGACCAGTAAGGCCGATGCCGCAGTCAGCGCCACTACAAACATGGCCACCCCCGTGAAGAGGTGAATCACGATAATACTTGTCCACACGAGACCAAATCGCTGATGCGAGCAAATGAGAACACCGGATACGAGCTCACTGCTGGCTTGAACATGGGCGAGAACTGGCCCCGAGCGCTTGGTGATCTCGGCTGACGCCATTGCGACTGCCTCCGAAGCGCCCGCGGATGATGTGGAGGCGTTGAAGCAAAATTGGCCCACGTTGCGTCTCTGGGTGCTAAAATATTGGTGCTGAGTACCAATATACTTGTCAACTGAGTGACTGCTCGTGAACCATCTTCGTCGATGTATACTGTCGGTATTAGTTCCAATAGGACCCACCAACAATTACTTCAAACAAACAACATTCCAGTGATTCCACGTTGTGGCCGGGATATGATAGTGATGATGAAAAGTGTGGTCTATTGCGTACGCCTTAAAGGTAACGCCCACAGCCGAATTTGTTTAGTTGCCTGCACTCGGGTTACGTGCTTGCGATGTCGGAGGCGTGAGTGCCGCGCCTCCCACTCGCCAACATCTGTATCGAGAGATTGAAAGCCGAGCAGTAAGCAATCCCTCGATCCTACGTTCCAGACGAATGAGGAACCCATGTCCATCGCTTGGTTGGCGGCTTGGTCAGCCCTGTCGGTGTTGGCGCGATAATGGTGATTCTAGCTGACCACGAAAGTAGCTGTGAAGCTAAATGCGCTCAAGTTTGATGGATCTGATGCCAACTAGCTCGTCCACAGAGCGTATCCTAGGGACGTTTTATATCTTACGAACAGTGGGTTGCCCACACGCCTTTTAATCTTTAATATCAGTGTGCATTTTGCCTTATTCAGCGTAAGTGCCCTCGTAGCTGCATGGCTTAAGCCCAGACACTGCATTGTTGCTGTTGTTGAGTAAGAGTCTGTAGTTTGGCGAGACCAAGCAGAGGGTTTGTGCAGTGGGGTGTAGTTGTGTACCCGCCCCCACTGGTCATTGCTGTGTTTGTATTGGTGTGGAGTGCCCGTGCACAGCCATTTATATTCAGTACTCTGCGATCCAGCCTGTAATTTCTGTGTTATCGTGTAGAAGAAGGCGTCATAGGGGCTTGAGGCCGTGATTACCTCGTCCCGTGCCATAAAGACCAAGGGTTGAAGTGCCTGACCTTAGCGTGTAACGGTGGCAGTTGACCCAGTCTGCCCTGTTCGGTACGTTTAGGATCAGAGGATTGCTTGTGAATCCCCCGCTGAGTGTATTTCGTGAATCTTATGAGGGTGCGCTCCCGGCTCCGATCCAAGGATCGAATTTCTGGGAGGTCCCAATCGAGACCCCATAACCGCCGTGGTTACTGTGTCTTGTCCACAATCGTTCGGAGTACTGCTCTGTTACGATACGACAAAGGCCAAACTCAACAAGTTCAAGACCATGATTGGCATGGCGCCTTCGCAGCATAACGCATCAGCTTCCTTGTTTGGACTCGACCAATGCGGGGGGGGCTGTTGACGGTGCGAGCTGCTATGACGTCATGAGAAGGACGTCCCGGTGCCCCTGCGCGTCAGCAGCGTGAACACTAATAGGATCCCGATCTATAACTCACTCACGGGTGCCAGGGTTGATTACGAATTGCTCACACTTCCCCCCCAGAACTGGTAAGAGTATTACAACTGGGCGCTGAGCTCTGGGTCATCCTGCTCTCGGGCATACTGCTAATCCTTGACCGGCATTGTGTCGAGCGGCTCCCAGGCGTTCTTGACCTTCTCAAGGCCTGTCCAAAAATCAGCAGTTCCCAGGTTTGCGTTTGCGGGTTCAAACGGTGTCCGACAATCTTTTGCACGCCAAGGTGATCCCCTGACTCGCCACGTACTGAATGAGCTCCTAGTTAATGCCAAGGTTGGAGTCGTCGTAGCATTTTACCCGTGAAAGACGGACTTCAGACTCCTCCTTCGTGATGACGTGCTGAATCACGAACGCATGTTGCAGCGCCTTGACAACTCGAAAAGGCCCGACCCAACGAACCATCAGCTTGTTTTCCTTTAGACGAGAGTTGCTCTCGACCGCAGAACGAAATCGCCGATGGAGACGTTGCAAATCAATCCGCGATGCTCGGCTTGCTGATACAGACGTCGTCGTTTCTTGATGTCTACCACCTCCCGATGCACGGCAGCGAGACTTCGTTGGCGTTTCGAAACTTTGTTGGCGACGCTGGCAGTATCCACGGTATCCACTGGCATGAGACTTGGCTTGCCGCTCGTGTCGGGCAGTAGGATTGTATCAGTTGCAGTTTGGCAAACCAGTAAACAATTCAACTGGTACCTTGTTTGCGAGTGACTCGACCCGCGTATAGTTCAGATTCGCTTCGATGAGAGGGCCGAGGGACGGCCAATCGCGAGTAGACAGCTTCAGTTCCATCAGCAGAGCACGAATGACGTGGAGCACGCCCTATTCAAACGCTCTACAGTCCCAATTGATCCACGGGGCGTACACCGGTGAGAAAGTCTGCATGCCATTTAGCCGGTGGGCAAACTCAGACAGAAGCTTGTTCTTGAAATGGGCCCCTTGATCTGACATCCAGCAGCGGGGTAGTCCCATCGCTTATGCCAATCGAGGATAGCTGCTGGAACGACAGCACTGGTAGGTGCGTCGCATGCCACCAGCTCACAGTACTGAGTAAGTTCATCTTTGAGGCCAACAGGTATCGCCGTGCGATTCACCCATAAAGAGAAAATCCATGTGGAGCACCTCGTTTCTGGTTGTCGACGAGTGGGTGGTTGCATGATCAACTTCCCGCCTTTTACGTGATTACACAGAAAGCACTCGGCGACAAACGTGCGGACAAGTTGTATAGGCTCGTTGATCTCGTAGTGAGCTTTAAATTGACTAACCATCGCTTTGTAACCACGCTGTGCCTGTACACCACAGTGTGCCACGATCAATACTCGCTTAAGGAAAGTGGTCGCTTGTGATGGAATCCACAGCTTCCCATTGATCCAAATGAGGTAGTCCACCTCGTCCTCCACTGCCAAACGAGCCCTAAACCGTTTCTGCTCCTTCTTCAGTTGCTCGCTGCAAGGCCACTGGAAATCGTCTGATTGAAAAGAGCTAATCACTTCTTCGGCTGCTTGCCTGCGCATACATACGGATGGCTTTCACCGACGCCTCGCGTTATTCCCAGCGCGAGACCATGTCCGCCCAGTGATTTTCAGCCCATTGACATGCTCGATCTGGTAACGGTAGCCAACCAGTTTCATCGCCCATCGTTGCAGCTTGCCACGTACGTTTTGCTTCAGCTCAACGCTGGGACAGCATACCTTGATCAGATTGACGTGATCGCAAAAGATCTTGAATCCGTCAGCAGGTACGCCAGTGTGGTGCGTGCGTGGATGATCGGATAGGCCTCCTTTTCTATCACTGGCCAGTTCACTTGAGGCCCTTTGAAGACACCGCTCTGCCACACGAGGAGCTCATGCAGTTGCTGATGTACAGGCGCCTCGATGTTCCAGTCGTTCACCTGGGTGCTGATGACAACTCACCCTCGCCCCGAGGCGTCTATGCCGAGGCACATGAGCGCATCGTCGTCTGGAAGAGCGAGAGTTGCTGTATTACCAATGATCTCAATGATGGCAGCGTATGCAGCCTTCCCGTCTGTATCCCATGGTAACACAATGCTCACAGCAGGTCGTTGACAGCGGCTGTGATTGTTGAGGATAAGTTCCAGCTTGTGCTGCAGTGGCGCTGCTAGGCGTCCATAGTTCACAACAGACTCGCGCAGCCAATTGATGGCGCATAATAATTGCTGAAGCTCCCAGCATTTTGAGGCAACGGCAGCGCTTCTAGACCAGCAAAGTGTGCGGGGTCGTGGCTGATGCCTTCCGGATCCAACGCGTGGCCACACCATTGGCGTTAGTCCTGATGAAGTACACTTTTCATGGGGTTGATCTTCAATTTGTGCTTGCGAAGCTGGGCAAAGAACAGGCGCGGCGTCTGCAAGTACGCTTCGTCGTTCTCAGCAAAAACGAGTGGGTCGTCGATGTAGACAATGATCTGCGAGGCCAACAGATCGTCGCCAATTGTTTGCTCAACCTCAGTCTGGAAATGCACAGGGGAAATCACATGCTCCCTGTGGCACGCTCAATGGCGAAAACGAGCCGTCTTCAGACATTGTTTTGGCTGGGCTCAGCTAAAGGCGCTTGCCAGAACCCCTGGTGCATGTCAAACTTCCCCTTTTTCACCTTGCGACGAAAAGGGCGAAGTTTTTGCCTCAAATTTGGTTATCGAGCCACCAAAGTACAATGC
This sequence comes from Lagenidium giganteum, assembly GCA_002286825.1. Lineage (NCBI taxonomy): Eukaryota > Oomycota > Peronosporomycetes > Pythiales > Pythiaceae > Lagenidium > Lagenidium giganteum. Next base: position 216,221 of record NSDO01000065.1, on the reverse strand, counting down.
GCTTTTTCACTTCCCGATAATCGAACGTAAGTCGATACTCATCAGCGCTGCCTTCGCCCACCGGAACGGCAGCGCTGGCCCAGCGACTGGCGATGTTTCGGCGAATCAATCCGAGTCGGAGCAGTTCGTTCACATACTCATGAATAAAAGCGCGTTGAACAGGCGCATACGTCCGCAGCTTGCATCGGTATGGTTGAGCGTCAGGGTGGAGCTGCGCCTTCAACATCACCAGACTCATCACCTCAGCGAATGCGCCACACGTCGTGAAACTCCATCACCAGCTTTCAAAGGGCGGGATCCAACCGCGGGCTGAATCCCGTTTCTGCAGCTTTGTCAGCGAGAATGTTCAGGGCCGCGGTGATCTTCTCGTCGGTGTCATTGCCAGCCATGGGGCATCAGCAATGTCGTCTCCATCTGCTGTCTCAATGGCGCCACCTGCAAGCTGAGCCAGCATCAGGTCGACATCGATACCGAGATCCTTGAGCGCTTCATTGCCGAGCAGACATTCACTTTCAGGCTCATCCAGTACCAAGCACTCAACATTCCGCACGCTGACTGCACCAGCAGCGGTGCGTAGCAAAACGTCGACCACGCATCGCTTGTCACACCGCAGCGTCCTCTCACCAGCAACTTCCACACGAACAGGTCGTTGGAAGCCGATATCCCAATACAAGTTATGCAGCGACCTGTTCATGTGAAAGTTGCTGATGGACTCCCACTACCTCGTCGTATGCTCGATAATTTGCATGGGAAGGGATCGGATATCCCGATACAAGTTCTGCAGCAACCGGTGCGTGTGAAAGTTCCACCAGCAACTTCGACACGAACAGGTCGCTGCAGAACTTGTATTGGGATATCGGCTCCCATCCCATGCAAATCATCGAGCTCAATACGAGGTAGCCGTTGCAATCAACACCAGTGTCTGGACAAAAAGGCACCTCGATCAACTCATTTATCACCACCTGATGTCGTGCAGGCGCACTGTGGACACGCGCAGTCTTCGCTCTCTTGTTGCGCTGGCGCGCCTCCTCCTTCTCTGCCTCGCTCGCGGTGGGGCGGTCTCGAAGTCAATGATCACCTTGCATAACCAGGGGCCCGCTCGCGGAGGCTGGTTCGAGTTGGCCGGTTTCTTCGCTTTGCCATCCCGTGGCGATTTCTTCTCCACCTTTGCCTTCTCACTTCGACTTTTGCCTTGGAAGAGGCAAGACGACCTTTCGGAGCGAGGGGTTTGGAGGCCCCCCGTGCTACGGCATGGGCGAAAGCTCACGGAT
>NSDO01000065.1:184025-204931 GCA_002286825.1 Lagenidium giganteum | reverse complement strand
ACYCYWKYCSRASRYYAGSGAYGASAAGSMAGSRKCGGCCAACACATGAGCACGAAGTTCGTGCTCTGTTCAACAACGGCATCAGTATCTTAATCTGACCAGTACGCGTACCCCACCAACGTTATAAGATACGCCCGAGGCCGAAATGGAACGAATGGCTGCGTGCTCAACCAGCGCTGCTGGCTGCTCCAGAGACACAAAACATCGACAGCTCCCGTGCTTTCTAACCTCATCGGACGCCACCATCATTTTGAGCTTCATCCCAACCAACACCACCGATAACGTCGATAACAACTCGGGTCTCAAYATCCTGCGTGGCCACGCATTGCCCACTATCGCTTTTGCCCAGAGCCAAGCAAGCCAATCCTAGCCCAACCACGCCAACATGGTCCGCGCCGTCTTCGCACCAGTCCTCGCGCTCGCGTCCGCCGTCGCCCTTGTGTCTGCAGCGCCCATCGTCGACCCAGCCGTGCACCGCACGCTCCGCCAGCAGGGCAGCGTCAACCTCATCATCACCATGGAGGACGACCCGAAGGCCACCATCAACTCGCTCGAGGAGGCCGCCTTCACGTCGCGTAGCGACCTCATCACCGACCTGGTCGACAAGCTCGAGGCGCACGCGCAGCAAAGCCAGAAGGACGTGTCGGCCGTGCTGGCGCAGGAATCGTCGGCGACAGACTTTGTCAGCTCGCAGAGCTTCTGGATCAGCAACCAGGTGTTCGTGGAAGGCGCGTCGGCGGCGTTGGTGGCCAAGCTGGCCACGTTGCCAGGCGTCAAGGAAGTGCGTCCCGAGCAGCTACTGCCGCTGCCGTCGCCCGTGCTGGACGTGGAAGAAGTCGCCGTGTTCGCCAACGCGACGGCGGCCAACGAGTGGGGCGTGAGCAAGATCCAGGCCAGCGACGTGTGGGCCAAGGGCTTCAAGGGCCAGGGAATCGTCGTGTCCAACATCGACACGGGCGTGCGCGGCACACACGAGGCGCTCAAGAGCAACTTCCGTGGCAACTACGGCTGGTTCGATCCCGAGAAGAAGGCGGCCGCGCCGTACGATGGCAACGGCCACGGCACGCACACCATGGGCACCATCGCCGGCACCAACGGCGTGGGCGTGGCACCCGGCGCGACGTGGATGGCGTGCAAGGGCTGTCGTACCAGCAGCTGTCCGGAGTCGGACCTGTTGGGCTGCGCGCAGTTCATCACGTGTCCGACCGACACGAACGGCAACAACAAGGACTGCTCGAAGGCGCCGCACGTGGTGAGCAACTCGTGGGGCGGCGGCCAGGGCSRCAACTTYTACMAGGCRGCYGTGGACACGTGGCAGAAGGCCGGCATCATCCCGATCTTTGCCAACGGCAACGCCGGCCCGAACTGCGGCACGGCTAACTCGCCAGGTGACTACGCCAACGTCATCGCCGTCGGCGCCACCGACGTRAACGACGGCCTGGCGAGCTTCAGCTCCAAGGGTCCGGCCACCAGCGGTCTGCTCAAGCCAGACATTTCGGCGCCAGGCCACCAGGTGCGCTCGGCGTGGAACACGGGCGACAACCAGTACAACACGATCTCGGGCACCAGCATGGCGACGCCGCACGTGGCCGGCTGTGTGGCGCTGTATTTGAACGCCAAGCCAGGCGCCAAGTACGATGCCGTCAAGAAAGCGTTCCTTGGCAGCGCGGACCAGAAGCTTAAGCCTGCTGGCAAGACGTGTGGTGGCACGCCAGACAACAAGTTCCCGAACAACAACTTTGGCAGCGGCCGCGTCAACATCTTGAAGGCCATCGCTGCCTAGATCCGTACCCAGTAGCAGATGCCACCAGGCAAAGTTTGTCGATGTTGGTCGTGATGAGCGCGAAACATGAATGTGTTGTCATTTCAGATTAAGCTGTCTGTGTTATATCTTGAATGATGCCGTGTTGTGCTGCCTGGTCGGTGACGGCCTTCTGATCTCGGCACTGGTGCTCTGTGATTCTGGACCACTACGCGTCGTGCAGCCTGCCCTCATCAAGCTACGTGCCTTCCACGAGGGCTGTGTGCTTGTCCAAGCTGGTTGGTGTGCCCTGTGGCAGCATTCAAGACTGTGTGGTGTGTCCGCCATCTGTTGAAAACACGATAATGGTGCCTCAAGCCTCTGACCACTGAGATTGACAATAATGCAGCGCCCAGTTGACGGTCCTGTCGACTTCATTGCTGGTTGCCACTCCTAGTACAATCTGGGCCCAGTGTGCGACGAGGACATTACCTGCGGACACTCATCCTCTCCGGCGCCCGGCTGGCTGAACGCATTCGCGAAGACTGGACGCCGATCATGCAGCCTGTTTGTACCCGCGCACCTCGACACAGCACCAGTTTGCCGGTCAACAGCCGGGAGCCCAATTTGGCCCTGCCGCGCTGCAAGCTCCGTAAACCATAACACAATTCCGACAATTGCGACAACCACAGCCGTCAGCAATATCACAATTGCGACAGGTAATTACCACGCGGCTCAGTCCACCCAACGAGTCCACGTCCACTCTCGAGGGTAGCGACGAGGGATGGGCGACGAGGATGGTGACGAGGACAGCATGGGGATGACCTCGAAGTTCAAGAACAACAAGAGCACCTTCGGCTTTCGCCTTCAGGTAATCCGCAACGCTGGAATGGCTGCGACGGGTGCTGTAGCCCCCAACGCAGCGAGAGAGGAGGGTAAGGGTAGTTAACACCGAAAAACTCCACAGCGCTTGCACCGTTTCACCAACCCTTTCACAGCGCTTGCACCGTTTCACCAACCCATCGTCCTCAGTGCAGGCGAGGCCTGCCACAGCTCGTGCGGGATTGCCGTCAATTTGAATGCGAATACTTGTGTCCACCATTCGTCGTCGAGTACTTGTCTCGAACGAAACCAAAGCGTACGCAGGCAAGCCCAGCATGCTTCCGCACGGGGCACTCCAGCAACCTATGAAGGAGCGGCGCGGCAGCCGGGATGTTGTCGACGTTGCAGCCAGTGTGTAGACAGCTGCTGCCGAAGTCCGAAGTGCTCCACAGAAGAGGCGGTACAATAACCTGCGCTCGTTGTGATCGCTGCTTCGACGCAGATGCCAGATGCGTGATTATGAAGGGACCTGAGCTGATTTGCCACCGTTCCGGGCAAGCCGTCCAGACGTCTGCGACATGCGACAAAGGTCTTGTGCTTGAGTGTAGTCTTGGGCTCGTGTAGTCTTGGAATCCGAGAAGATGAAGGATGGGAGCCAACGCTGGGTCTCACTAGCCGTGAGGGCGATGATCAATCAATTTCCGCATCATACACGCGCGGGTTGGTCGGTTGTGGTGCAAGTAACGCTGCTGGGGAGGAGCTAAGGAGGTAAATTACTAAGTGCTTAGCGCTTCGTCGATGGGACGGAGCACTGGCTTCAAGCAAGTTTACCGACGTGCAGTACACGTTGTAGTCGATCGACAAGCTGGCCTTGCCGGATAATTTCACGAAAACCACGCAGAATTTGGAAAAATAACAGAGGTATTCCTGCACTGGCTTTTAAGCACTAGTAACTCAAACGACTTGAACGCATTTTTCTCTGCTAGACGAGTTTTCTCTGTACATTAGCTAATGGAACACAGAATGTTTATTGGGCATTTAATTGGTTGGTTGCTAGCTGCATTGCGCTCAACAGAAAGTCCTGCATGGGCACAGCTTTACATTTCTTTCAAGGAAAGACTGTGATCTGAGGTTGAGTGAGGTGCTGCATTGCATTGGACGCATTATTGGCATTATGAACCGTCGACAACGCGTCGTATGCAAAATTATGACCTATCAGTATGAACCGTCGACAACGCGTCGTATGCAAAATCAAGACCTCTATCTGCTGTATGCAGAATCCTGCTCAGTCTTGATGACGATGTCCACAGGAATGAGGTGAATCTACTTGTCAATCTGCATGGGCTGTTTGATATGGGCACAACGACCTTCGCGCGCGAGTGCTGCTAACTAGTTCGCCGAAGCCGTCTCAAGATGCGATCGGTTGTGTGCTCCATGGATGACTTCGCGCCAATGTTCCCGATATGGTGGCCAGAAGAGCCTGAATAGTAGCGGTGCGTGAAGGGGTTTGTCGTGGCGTTGAAGTGATCATCGTCGATGACCTCAACCTCGGCTCAAGTGTACTTTAACCCCACATAAATATAAAGCACGTGTATTCAACGAGTTTCATTGGTTTCCTGCAAAGTGCGATGCGCATGTGCATCCGCCCGTGAGTTCGCGGGCTGGGGCACGATGTACATCGCGACATGCGGTGCGGTTGGGTGAGATTGTTTCCCCCCGCAGAGCATGCCATTCAACGGTGCATGTCGCCTAGTCAGTTGCCCATTACATTGGGCATCTCATCCTTCACCCCGCATGTGTGCTCCCTGAGGGCACCATGGAGCACACATGCGATATGGTACAAAATGCAAAGAACACACACAGAGATACATATGAAAACAGAGAAGTTTACACACGGGCAAACACCCGTAGACTTGCATGCGCATGCATGCATTGCGGGCCAAAGTTTCCGATGACGGGTTCATTCGACAAAATGGACCAGCCAAATCRGCCCGTCATCTGCCCCCGCTGCACCAGACCGTTTGCAACTCGGCGCAACATGCGTCGCCACCAGCGTATCGACCGAACTGTTGTCGATGCCCAGCGTGAAGCAAGGCGCAGTACTCGGTAGGATCACGAGAAGAAGATTGATGATCGCTTTGCCTTCGCGGCATGCTTCGTAGTCAGCGACGTACTCAGCCTCGGCCGAAGATTGGGCAACAATCGTTTGCTTCTTCGTGTCCCATCTGACGGCCGCGGCGTTCATAGTGAAGACGAAACCGGAGGTGCTTTGCGGCTGTCAACGTCCCCCGCCTAGTCGCTGTCGCGGAAGCCGCAGTCCGATACCAAGGTTTCGGTTTGTTGACGTTGTCGGGTGGTACGTGATGCCGCTGTGTGCGGAGCCGATTAGGTTGTGGAGGATCTTCTTCGCTGCGCCGACATGGAGGTGGCCAAAGTTGTGTGTTAATCGGCTGCGTTGGCACACTAAATATGCAAGATCGGGGCGGCTGGTTGTCACCAGGTACATAAGAGATCCCACCACTTCGCGATATGGGAAATCCGTCGTCCACATACCGTAGCAGGAACAAGATGTCGTTGTTGGGCTTCGTCCATACACACATGGTCCGTGTGCAGCGACAGCGCTGACGTTCGTCCACCAAGAAATCGTTGATCTCGTGGTACCATTGGCAACCCGACTGGCGCAGGCCATACAGTGTCTTGCGCTGTTCGTAGACCATCGTTGGTTGGCTCCAGTCGGAACCCAGGTATCGATCGAAGGTAAACCTTCTCTTTCAATGTCGCATTGAGGTACGCAGTATTGATGTCACATTGCCAGAGCCGTAGTTGTGTTTTGCAGCCAGTGCAAGCAACAATCAAAGTAACCTCGCCACGTCCACGCCGTGTACCTGTGTAAAACCCTTGGCAACCTACCGGGCCCTGTAGCGTGCGTAGTTCCCGTTTTCGTCGTGCTTGATTGCATACACCCATTTTTAGTGCCCACTCGTCGGCGCCCACGCGGAAGTTGGTTGATGATGCGGAAGACGCCTTTGGTTGGGAGTTGTCGTATCTCTGTGTGCATAGCCTCGCTCCAGTGCTTCGCCTGGGGTGACCTCATTGCTTGGTCGTACGTGGTGGGCGGTTTAACTTCGCAGGACGTTGCCTGTCGTGGGTTGTTGTCTGCATTTGTGTTCAACGCACACACGGTAGAGTTGACTTGATAGTCACCGAAACGAACTGGTTGTCGTCGTGTCCTGTTTGATCGTCGAACAGTCAGTGCTTGTGTGTCGCTTGTGATTTAATTTGTTCGTCACCAGGTGATGACATGGGAACAAGCGCTCGTGAAGAAACAGGCGGTGCCGGAAGTCTTGGAATCGCGTCTAGTGCAGGCAACCGTAGCCAGGATGGTCCAGGGTGCGTGGTCGGGAACAGGCGTGGGTTCCGCATATCATCGTGTGGAACGACTGTTCTGGGTGTCTGAGGTACCAACGCACCTGCATGTTGCGGTGGTGGAGCCATTGGCCGCATTGGAAGGGGGAGTTGTGACTCAGAGGTGTCTGTGAAATCCTCCATATGGACATCATCATCGAGTTCCTCATTCATCGACTCCGGTAGAGCTGGGAGGGGTATCACCACTTCCTCCATAGGTGCGAGCAGTGCCGGTCGCGACACAGTTGTAGGGAGTGCGGGTCGAGCGAAGCTTGCGGGCAGTGTCGATCGATTCACATGTCCACGCACAGGCAGTTGATTCACAGGCAACGCGTTTGGAATCCGTCTGGGAATTTGCTGTGACATAGATGGGGCTCTTGGTACCCCGGGCAGGATCACCTCACCTGTCAGTTGTGGTGCCAGTGTGTATGTCCGTCGCTGCTGACGTGGGGATGACTACATCTCGATGTCGGGTACCAACGCTCGGGGCATACTGGCAATGCTGGGTTGCCAGTGTGGTGCCAAATCGAGCGTGGCACTCGTTTGCTATGGTTGCGTCATTTATGGCATGAACACCATGCCAGTGGCCTCGCTGGTCTTGTCGTCTCGACGGCGGATGTTCTGACCAATCAGGTTGTTCTCGCTCTGGTGAACGACATCGTCCATTTCTTCGACATCGTCGGACAGCCAGTGTTCAATGTTGACACCTTCGTCGTTGTGGTGATCCCTGTACCGCAGTGTCGGATAAAAGCGAACGACTGGAGCGAACTTGACCACGTTCGTGTCAGGAAAGAACACTTTGTACCCCGTTGAGGCGTTAGAGAAACCAAACCGATATCCTATCATTGCGGTGTCGTCGAGTTTCGTACGCATCGTGCGGTGGACGTACGCGTAGCCAAGAGATCCGAACGGGCGTAGATAACGTACGCTTGGTTTCGCCTTGTACCACGCCTCATTGGGCTTTCGTGCACCTACACGCTTGCTGCGGACTCGGTTCTTCAGGTTAGTCGCCATGAGTGCTGCTTCCGTCCACATCTTGAGTGGGAGGCCAGAGTGCTTGAGAATACTCTTCCGTAAGCTGAGCAGGGTACAGGTCGTCCGCTCACATGGGTTGGATTGGGGTGCTTGTGGGCCGAATGTGTGTGATGGCTTTGCTCGTTTACCACTCACTGTTCACAAACTCACCGCCTTTGTTAATACTTGCTTGATCGGTCGTCCTTGCTGGATCTCTGCCCATGATATATACTCTTCCAAGCAGTGGTTCGTCTCTGACTTCTTCTGCAACAGGAAGACCGACGTGAAGTTGGAGAATGCATTAACAATGACGAGCAGGTAGCGAAACTTCATGGTTTTGTTCGCTGAGAAGTCCATAAGATCGGCGAAGATCAGATCATTTGTGCATGAGGCACGTCGGTGTACATTGTGAATTTGCTTTAACAGGTGGCAGGTTTCACAGTCAGTCCAATCCCAAGTGACCACCTTCATGCCGACCACGAGTCCTTGGTTCGCCATGTCTCGGATAAAGCGAGTGTTGATATGACCCAAGGCGTTGTGCCAGTAGTTCATTTCTTTTTGGCTGGTCGCATTTGCAACCACATAGTTCACAATCGTCGGCGATCGGCGTAAGAATCGGTTGTGCGCTGTGAACGGCCATAGACGGTTGACGTCATGTGCGCGCAGCATTACTGTGCCGTTGCGCACCAATTCAAATGATCCGGCGTCGTTGTCATAGTAGACTTCGTATCCTTGGTCGCGTATCATGCCATGAGATAGTAGGTTCCATCGTAGGCCTGGGATGTAGAGAACATGGTGTAACACTAACCGGTGGTGTTTGCTGTCGACGTCCGTCACCAGTTCAATGGTGCCTATCCTACCTGCGGTGGTGTTGAATTACGCAGACACTCCTTGTACTTGTGTCTCCTTTGCGTCTTTCTCAAACCGTGTAAAGTCGGTGAAATATTCTTTGTTGCAGACTATGTGCACGTTGTCACCACTGCCCAGGTACCACAGCTCTGGGCGGTACTGTGCGGTCTACTTCTTGCGCTGGGTTGACCCAGCAATGATGCTGTCGGCAACATAGCCGATGCCGTCGTCGTCGACGCTGTCATTTTTCACGTTGTATTGCGTGCTGCCGGCTTGATGCCGTGTGCCGTGTTGGTTGGAGTCTTTGTCGCCGAAGCATTTGTTGTACAGGTTTTTCAACCAATAGCATTGCTCCACCGTGTGGCCACGTCGCTTACATTCTAAGCATACCTACGTGCTCCGTTGACCACTTGTCGCGTCTGTGTGGCCACGTTCGCGACCCTTGCGCTGTCCATGTCCACCTACATCTCGAGTATGGCACCTATTCGGTACGCAAGGGCGTCGACACGTTTGCAGCAAGTGGTAATACCGGCGCACCACCGATGGTAAGTATTTGCTTGCAATGTGGCTGGTCACTTGGCTGGGTGCAAGATCGGTAATAATACCGATCTGGTACGAAGCAGCTGGGGACAAGTACCTTAGTCGTGTCGTTCCATCGCAGGGTTGCCGCATGCTGTCATGCATGTCCCTACTCAGAGGCGCACGAGCTGCTGTGCGTCATCCCAAGGTTTTTTGTTTTTTATGAAACTACGGTACGCAACTAACCTAATACCCTACGGGCCGTGGTTCATGGCGGAGCCATGATCCGCGGCCGCCGTTCTTGTGTCGGCTCGATGTCAGAGGGCGCTTGAGATGCCCAATGGTTGATATCATTGTGAAGAAAGCAAGCGACCCTGTGGTGCAGAGCCGTCGTTGGATGCGTAGACCAGTCTAAGCTTCTGTGGTCCATCGCCGAATTGGCCGCTGTGTCGGCAATTTTGTGTAACTTCGAAGGTGGTTAAACCACTCTATAGCAGGGATCTGGTCGATGTTTGCGCTGGATTCAGCGTGCAGTGGCTGGAGAGTCTTGAACATGTCGATGATGAGCATGCTGTCCCGGACGATGCACCGGCATTGAATCTGTCGTCGTCGGGCCTTGAGTGTGCCGTCGCAGAGGGCTCGAAACTCGGCAACTTTGTTGGTAGTTGAGATTTCCACGTAGGAGCTACTAACCCACAATAATGTCGGTCCTTCGTTGCTAATGTGCACCAGGAGAGCACCGGCTCCACCTGGTCATGGGGTGCCTCGGGAGCCACCATCAAAGAGGAGGATCCATGTATCGATGGAGGCTGGAAGCGATATTGGTGTGTCATCAATGCTCATGATGCTACAGAGGACCCGTGCTGGAGCACCAGGGCTTGGTCTTGGATGTGATCGGCGAGCTGCTGGTGTTTATATCGACCGCGGCTAGCGCGGCTGTGATGAGAGCTATCGACGGAGTCGAACGCCCGTAGGCGTTCGCAGTAGATGTGGTGCATAAGTGTGGCCACTTCCGCCGACCAGAACATTTTGAGTAGTGTGCCGAGGTAATAATCCTCTGGCTTGACATGGAGACGATGCATGGCTGCGCGTAAACCCAGTGGACAGCGTGGTGGCATCCACGTATTGAGAGCTGTCTTCATGTCTTCTAGTTCATGCCAGCCGAAGTGGGGGCCCCAGCGCACGAGCAGCGTCTTCCCGATCGCCTGAGCAGCTGGGCATCGCCAGAAGACGTGCTTATCGTCGATGTGATCGCCCTCACAATCAGGGGAACAGTGTGGTCCGAATCAACCACTGACGTAGTAGTTCACGCGTCGTAGCTTGAGGCGGGTGAGGGTTTGTTGTTCGCTTGCTGTCAAAGTGGGGTGTGTCGCGATGGTTGACCAGTCGATGTCAGGCATGCCCGAGGTATCTTCCGTGGGTGCGTGCGGTCGAAGAGTACAAGCGGGATACCGACAGACGGTTGTATGTGGATGTTGGCGTCGGATTGCCGCACTCACTTGGGTGGTGAGCGGGAATCGAGTTGCTGGCTGAAAAAGACCGCTTCTGGACCGTTAACCGGCAAGACGTCGCTGTGGTGTTGACGGTGTAAGTTGTGAGGAGGGCTGGCACCGTGCGGAGCTGCTGGCTCGCTTTGGGCCACGCGTGCCTCGGTTGATGGCGTTCTGTATGATAAAGCGCACGACGTCGGAATTTCAGCTGGTAAGGTGACGTCCATGTCCATCTGATCGGGTGTGTATGACAGTGGATGCATCGAGGTGCCTGGCATCGTTGCGACGGAGCGGGATACAGCGTGGCTTCAGTGTGGTGGTCCACTTTGCAGCGGAGCATGGTCGTTTTGGCCGCGTTGACCGCATTCCAGCGGCCTGCCGGAAGTCATCGAGCACCTGTTGTGTGATTGTCCGGTCGACTCTGGGGCCGGTGTAAATCGCTGTGTCATCGGCGTATCCTGCGATGCGCAGGTAGTGCGTTGTTCCAATTTGGCCGACAAGCTTAACGCGTTGGTAAGTAAGGTGTTGTTCAATGGTTTTGTAGAGTGGCTCGAGTGCAATGATGAAGAGCAACGGAGCCAAAGGGCATCCTTGGCGAATGCCACTGGTGACGTTGACTAGCTCCGATTCTTCATCAGCCGCGAGGAACTTGGCAGTGGTGGAGCCATGTAGCGATTTGACCATGTTGGGCACTGAGCATTCCCAGCCACTCGAGCGCATCTACCATGAAACCGCGATCCAGTGAGGCGTAGGCCTTTGCATAGTCTAGCAGTAGGACTGTCGAGGATGCCGCATCGGCGTTGTGTTGCGATTGCTGGAAAACCCGTATCGCGGTGATGGTGTCGTGGATTTGTCTATGAGGGACGAAGCCCGTTTGTCCTTCATGGAGTAGCGCCGGGAGGCAATGTCGGAGCCGCATCGCGAGCATTCTGGTGTAGATTTTGTAATCTGTGTTTAGAAGTGCATCCGCGGCTTTGTTGTGCTGGCGGCGGCGGTGCTCGAAGGTGGCGCTGGAGTAGTGGCGGAGAAGATGGATGATCTGTTGATAAGGCGCTCGGAGTGTGCTGATCTTGGGCCACGCGGCACGTTGGGGAGTTGCGTGAGTAGGAGCTTGCTGTCGCCTCGGATGTGAACATGCGCTGGTGTGTAGGGAAGTCCCGCTTTGAGGGCGAGCGCGAGTGCCTGATACTCCGCAACGTTGTTGGTGCCGACGGTTTGGGTGTAGGCATATCCAGCGCGGATGAGGCAGTATGCGGGTTGAGCAGTCGTGATGGTGAAGCCCATGCCTGTCGCGCCACAGTTGTCGCGACAAGCGCCATCGAAGGCAATGACTAAACGCTTGGGTGAGCCCACTCGGGTCGATTGCACCGCGTTGTCGTCTGGCGTAGGCGCTTCGGAGTCGTGAACAGTCCGTGCGATCGAGTGGGCGATGGGGTTGGTAGTGAGATAGAAGATCTGGGTGATATTGTTGTCATACTGCCGGGTCAACTGCTGGGGGTGTGGCTGTGTCTGTGATCGCGCGCTCCATAGGTGACGTAGGGGCGCGAAAGCGTCGAGTTGCCAGAGGAGTACCAGGGTGGGACGTAGTTGTCGGATTCGATCTTCGACGGAGCGATCGGTCAGAACGTTCCACCATTGCGTGAGAGGTGCGGGTTCAAGGTTGATGATCGCGGCAACTAATTCGAGGTCTGAGAGGGTGCCGATGTAGGATTCCCATCGTGCACGCAAGGTGCGGAGGCATTTGGTCGCGTATGGACATAGCAGGAGCCAATGTTCAAGTCTTGCGGTGTTGGGTTCATCGAGGCAATGTGGACAGCCGATGCGAGAATGTTCTGGCATCCACCATGTGAAGGCGTTGAACATGAGTCTGCACCACAAAGAGACGTCTCCGGACGCCGCAGTGCGCAGCGTTCTGACCTTCATCCAGCGGATTTTAGCTATTGCCTCGGTGAGCGGCGCTGGTAGCCGACGAGGCGTAGGCTGGATGACATGCTGCGCCTGCCGTTTCGCTCGAATGCAACCCATGGTTAGCCGTGGCTGTTGTCGGGTGAGGAAAAGCGTGCTCGTTTCGGAAGGGGGAGCTTGAGCGTCGTCTAAGGCGATAGCCGGATAGGAAGCGATGAGTATGATGCAGAAGAGTTTGAAAGCTCGCGCCTCCGTGTTGTTTAGCGGGTATCTGAGCTGTCGAGGCGTCATGATGAGTGCGTTGTATTGTCGGGTGAGGTGCACAATCTCGTTCACTGTGTGGCCGCCAAGAATCGGTAGCATGTTGCTGATATCGGAGACGAACAGGCCGGCCGTGTCCAGCCGTTGCGATCGCAGGTGTACGTGATTAAGGCGCCCGTGTTGCTCCTCTTGGTATGTGTGCAAGCGTTCCAGCGTGGGCCGGTGGACCGTGAGGTCGATGTCGAGTTGGCCTTCATGCCAGCGCAGCGTAGCGTGCTCGTGGCGTCGGAGTTGTCGCAGAGCCGTWAGACTCAGTTCCKGTTCCTGGTCGGTCCATGGCACCATGGTGACTTGTCGAATCACCGCTTCGGCCGTTGCTATCAGGGTCTTGTGGTGTTTGTAAACAGTGGAGCTTCGGGTGATGTCGATCGGTCGTGCTTCCCGAAGCTGGTTGTATAGATAACTGCCGGCCATCGCAGCGAGTTCCGTCGCGATGTGATGGATTTGCAGGCCGTCCCGGTGGTATTTGAGTTTGCCACCGGCCCAGCCGCGGTGCGGCCGCGCTAAAGTGAGGATCGAAACCGAAAGCCGTGAGCGCCGCAAAGGGGAATGGGCGATCCAGCGTGTCATACGCTTTGGCGAAGTCGAGACACACTGCGTTGGTTTGTCATTCGGGTTTGCTCACATATGTGCTGGGCGACGCGGATGGTCGTGTATGGATCTTCCTGACACAAACGCTGTTTGGTGGCCTCCGACGAGTCGTGGTAGCAGGCGGCGGAGGCGAGTGGCATACAGCCGTGAGTACACTTTGTAGTCTGTGTTGAGGAGTGCGAGGGGGAGGAAGTCCAGTCCGCTCGCAGGTCTGTCCGTTTTTTTCACCGTGTAGATGTGTGCGTGTCTGAACGTCTTCGGGAGATGTGTCGAAGCATGAGCATGTCGACACATGTGAGCAAGCAGAGGTATCCATTCCGCCTCGGCGTCCCGACACAGATCATTAGGCAGCATGTCTGGTCCAGTTGCCTTGTGGCGGGCACTCTTGCGGAGCGCGGCTCGTATCTCGGCATCGGCGAAGGGTCTCAGCAGCGCAGTGTTGTGGTCCGCTGCAACCTGTGGGAGTTGAAGGGTGTCGAGGAAGGCAGGGTTTGTGCTGGTGCGACTCGTCTGGAAGATGTCTAGCCAGTCATCTTGCACTTGGACAGCGATGGGTCGGGTGTCGTGGGGCTTGGCTGTGAGCGATGTCACGTCATTGTTAGCCCGACGCTTGCAGAATCGCGCGAAGAATGCACGTTGGCGACCAGCACTCCGGCCTTTGTGACGGGCGAAGGTGCGCTGGCGTCGTTCGAGCATGCGTGCCTGTTGTTGCCGCGTCACTTCTTGTCGTAGCCTGACCGACTAGTCGGGTGATGCTGTGCCCGCCGCACATCGCCGGCGAATACGCCGTATCCGTGCGCGGTAGCGCCTTTTAACCGCCGTGAGCCAGTCACGCCGAGTGCGAGTCAGCAGCCGTCGCACGTCGGCCTTCAGTCTGTCCCATCGGCGGGCAACACTTGTCGGGTCTTTGATGGCGCAGAAACGCTCGTGCTGTGTGCGCAGAAAGGAACGCACCGCGGCCAGCTACTCCTTGCCACATGTGGTATCGGCTCTGTACAGCGGCTTAGGGGCAGCCGTGCCACCCTGTCGGTTCCCCGGAGGATGGATCAGGAGCTCTACCTGTTTGTGATCGGCTGTGACTTTTGGCCATGCTGCAGTCACGTCCAGGTGGTGGTGATTCCAGTGGGCGTTGAGGAGCCACCGATCAAGTCGTGAGGCTCGGAGCTGGCCGTCTGGCGTATGATATTCATACGTGTAGTGCTTCCATGCCATGCTGTCTCTGGAGTCAGCGACCGCACGATCGAGAGCATCTTGGAGTCCCAAGGCTAACATCATATCGCGGAGAGCCGGACTGGTGTGCTCGGGGTGAAAGCCAGTGCTTCGGTCTCTGGGTTCTTGGGTGCAATTATAGTCTTCTCCAACGACGATCGGCATCGCTGGCAGCGAGTTGAGAGAAGAAAAGTTCCCGCTGAGCCTTGTCATTGGGACCGTAGACGTTGCAGACCAGCAGGGTCACGGTGTGGATGGTCACTTGTATGAACATTTGTCGCTCGGTCCTGAGGTCCTGGCGCCATGAGCGAAATTCGGTAATTCGCCCGTTTGAATTCACTAGAATGCGACGCCGGCGGCCGCGGATGTCGATCCGTGCCAGAAGGATGCGACCAGATCCGACCACGCGGTGTAGCCTGCCGCATGCGCATAGCGATTGCTGGTGGGAACAGCCTTGGATGTCGGTATGTGGGTCTCTTGTAGCAACAGGAAATCAGTGCCCCTGCAATCTGGGGATGTCCACCAGGTCAACCAGGTGTCCAGTTGGGGGCCAGCAAGACCTCGTACATTCTGGGTTGCAAGTGCGAGGGACGGCTGAGCGTTATGTGGAAAGGTCTGACATCCACTGGTTTTGATTCGGGGACGGCGTCGCAAAAGTCGTCGTGGCGCGTCCACGGTCTGGGATCTCGCCGCATTGGGCGTCGGGTTGTAGTATTGCGTGATCTTCCGTTGCGTGCTCGGGGTCTTTGTCAGGGCAGGTCTCGAGTCTCGTGGCTGCCTTGTGGGCGTGATGTGAGTTGGAGTACTGGGATGTCTTCCTCGAGCGATCGGGGAGCCATGACGCCGTTCTCTATTCTGTCCGGTGCAAGATGGCACGGTCACTTTTGTTCGTGACGACCGACTCCCAGTCAACGTCATCGCTGTATGTGGCCGGGATCACAGCGAGCCCGAGCTCCTCATACGCGAGGTCCATGCGCTGGCGCCTGGTTGGCTTCGAGGGGTCCTTGGCCCATGTCTTGTAGAGAAGCTCGGGGAAACGAAGGCCGTCGAAATGCGCCACCGAGTTGGTGTATCGGAATAGACGAGCAACACGGTACTCGAGTAGTGTTGTCGGGATTTCGTGAAAACGGGGCACAGACAGCACCTTGACAGTGGCGTTATCCCGCGCTCCGTTGTCCGTCTCGACTTGGTTTGGAAAGTGCGCTGTAATTAATGTGGTTTCTCCGTTGGCATAGATGTCGATTACATAGATTGGCTCTTGCAGTCGCACCGCCATCATGATGATGGAGTCCTCGCGGCACCAGTGTCGTGGCGGGGTGTAGGCGGTTGCAGCAATCTTGTTCCATTTCATCATTGCGTCTGACACATCTCGTTGTTTCTCCGCCATCGGCCGTGCGGTGTCGAAAGTGGCGACAAGCCGTTGCCCAATCTCGTCGATATTGATAAGCTTCGCTGTCGCAAAATCTGGCATTTCTTCTAGATATGTCGCAATCATCTCCTTCTTGCACCAGTTTGCGTCTTGGTCAGCCTTCACCAGTTTGCGTCTTGGTCAGCCTTTCGGCGCTGCTAGGGTGTCACCGCATATCTGGGCTGCGCGTGTGCTATGCACGGCATAGAAGAAACAGTGCCCGTTAGCGGGGCCTCGGATGCGGCGTAGGCGATACGTTCCAGTCCAGCGTGACAACGGCGCGAAGGTGTCCGCCTCCCCTGCTTCTGTGCGGATCCATTCCACCTCGTCGTCAGACGAGGAGTGGAGCACTGGCGGTGGACTTTGAGTCGGCAGTCTGGTCTGCGTCCGACATGCCGGGGCAGGCAGCCGTATCGTTGGAGAGCGCACGCGTGGCTGCTTCGCCCTCAGTCAGCGCGCAGGTGCCCGCGTCGCTCACGGCATCGTTCCCATATGAGGCAGCGTGGGGTTGACATGAGGGAGTCGCGGCGTCCTCGACAAGCATTGGTTTCGTTTCCGTTTCGGTGGCAGGGATTTTGTGTTAAGAGTTGCTCCTGCATTGTGCGATTCATCTGGCTTCGCTGCCGTGGCGCGTTCTGGGTTGCTTGCTTCAGTAGCCGTCTGCTCCCGCTGCGCATTGTGAAGTGGTGCGTGCGGTGACGAGGCTGCAGTACTGGGTGCTGGCGACTTTGTGGCACGGGCAAACTCGGTGACAGTACGTTGCGTGCTTCGACGGAGCGTGGCCACCTTTGGGCGCCACTCCTGGCTTGAAACGAAGTCGCTGTCGGTGTTGACAGTTTCTGTGGTTGCGCTGCGTACGCGTGGCCGGTTTTAGTCTTGTGCCGGCGCCTTGGGTGTGGGTACGGTCAGGCGGCGCTGCAGTTTACGTTCCGTGGCTTTGAGGGCAGCTTTTTGGTGGGCTTCACTTCGCTTGTGGGTTTTCTTGGTCGACGCCTCGGTCGTGGTTGGGCTTTGTGGCAGCGACTGTGGGTCAACGTCTTCGACTTCCATGTCATCGTCCGAGTCGTCACTCGCCAGAATGTCGAATCTGTTGCTTGATGGTGGGGTGACGGCGCGATATTGCTGGAGGACCTGTTGCTTGAGGACGCGCGCTGTCTGCGGCGTGTCCATGTTGTTTGTCTTCTTTGTCGTCGGTGGGAGGACAGCTCCGTCAGTCTTCGGTGTCACAGTGCCGTCGTTCAAGGTGTCCGTTGCGCGTTCGCGTTTGCGTTGAGGCTGAGGTTTGGATCTTGTAGTAGTGGCGGGTCGGTTCGTCTTGGGGTTGCCCGTGGCGGCTTTCTTGCTGTTGGGGGCTGCTGGRTTGTTGGACKTGYCTGCGTGTGGTCGGATRGTAGTAGCCGCAGCTGTCGTCGGTGTACGAGTGCCAGATGGCAYATCGGTGGTGGTGGGCGATGGAGTAGCTTGCTGCTTCAGTGCTGGAGTATGTTGGTCCTGGTCGGCCAGTTGGTGGCGCGTCAAAGGCGGTGGCGCCTCGGTTGTCTGTGTGGCCGAGTGGTCATCGTGAAACCGAGTATCTGAGTCAGCGTGTAGGTCGATGGTTCGGATGGTCGCAATAGCTTTTGTCTTTTGCTTGCGCGGAGCCTCGTGGTAAAGTGGGAGTTGCAGATGTTGATCACAAGTGAATTGGAGCGCTGACGTTGTGGGGCCTCGTGTGTTTAGGTAGCTGGCATCGTCTGTTGGCTGGTCGCTAATCACCGTGCGTTCCAGGTTGATTGTGGCTGCTGTCCGAGTCGATAGGGGATCCTCGTTCGGGCATTTCCGTCCGTCATGGTTGGTGCTAAGGCATGGGTAGCATGGTGGGAATCGGAAGATTCTGTTGTGATGCAGGGTGACATCCCACTGGCTGGTCTGGAGGAAAGCTTTGCCAATGAGGGCTGGGTGCGTGCCGACACAGTCGAAGGTCGCTTCCCACTGGTATGCACCAGTCTACGTACCGGCTTCCTGTACGCGTTGCAGGCGAATTACCCGAACTTGTGCTGCCGCTTCCAGGCCAGCATGTAGTTCTCGAGGGTCGGCTCTTCCGCCTCCTTGTAGCCGTAGACTGTACTTCTGGGCCGTTCGCAGTCCGTGCTCTTGTGTGCTTGCGCTGGTGCTGCAATACCTGAACTGGAAACGTTCGCCAGGGTAGTAAAATATCTTGCCGTCATCATCCCTGGCGCTGCTTTCAGTATCAAAGAAAAGCATCAAAACTCGTAATCTTCGGTCGTAAGTGATACGCTTGGTTTCGTTCTTGAGTCGATCTATGGTGTCGTATTGTTGTTGCGTTCGAGACTGTTTCTCGAAGAGTTGCCTTTTTCCGATTGTCTCATGCATTTGCACGCCAGCGTAAGCGCTGGCGTATAGTCGATATTCGTGCTTGCACTCGTGTCGATGTAGTGGCTCCGCTCTGGCATACGTCGTATGCGTTGCGCTGATGAACCGTGGGGGTGGGTGAGCGGCAGTTCTCGGGCGAGATACATCCGCATGCAGTCGTATTCTTCGGGTGTCATATCGCGCAGGTGTGCGTTCGACCGGGGCTCAAACGTTTTCCTGGCAACGCCAAGCTGGGCTTGTCTCAGCGCAGCTTCCGCCGCCTTTGACACCTTGAAGTGGAGATCTGCTTGCACTTGAAGAGGAGACGACCATGCCTGCTTGGCCATGGGCTCTTCTTCAGTAGTGGCGGGCCCCAGCGCGCTTCCGCCGCTGGCGTCGCCCATGTTGCGAGGTGGGGCTTCTCCGTTCAGCGCACTTCCTGGGCGCCGGAGAAGTAGGGGGTTTTGCCTTCGCGAAGGCAAATTTGGAAGTGGTTGCCGATATGGTCCGGGCCAGCCGCTTCGCCTCGGTGACTTTGTCGCAGTGATCGTCTCACCTCGATCTCCGTGAATGGCTGGTTTAGACGCTCGTGCTGGAGCTTGGTGATGCGCTGTCGAGGTTGGAGTCTGTCTAGGAGCTGTTTTCTGGCCGTGCTTGTGATGGGTGGACGCTCCATGATGGGCGTCCAGCCCGACAGACGCTGCCGTGATGCCAGCCACATGCGACATGTCCGTTCGAAAGCGAGTAAAGAAAGCCTTGGTCTGCCGAGTAGAGGCCCCACGATATCGGCCTGCTCTTCGTCGTTGCATATGGTGCAACCAGTTCTGTTGAAGGACCGAGATGCGCCACTGTAAATTCCGCACCACGTCGCTACCCATGACTGAGTCGTTGTCGAGATATACCATCTACCTAGGCGAGCTGAGCGCATGGCGCCCTGTACGTTATATCGATAGGTGTGGTGGTCACACGCGAAGTCCGCGTGGGCAGTCGTGTCGCGCCGGTCGTCGTCAAGCAAATGGGGGGCCTAAAATGTCAATAACGCCCCTTTTGGCCAGCCACTTTTCCATTGCTGCACATCGATGAGTAGCGTCGAAGACATGGCTGCGATCAATCGCATGAGTACAACAGTTGAAGTCGCCACCGATCACGATGATAATAGCCGGAGGCGTGAGTGCTTTGAGCCATATGAAGAAGGCGCGCTTCCGTGTTCGATCCGTCTGCCCGTAGATGTTCGCGAACAGCAATTGGTGTCCAGCCATCGTGCACGTGATGGCAATGAGTGAGGCGACCAACATTCAGGTTGCCATTCCTGGACATTGGTGAGCCCGCCATGTGGATTCAAAAGGATTGCTGACCCTGCGGGCCAGAAGGACAGCGGTGGGTAGTATCATGCTTGTAACCCCATCCACGGGCGTGCTCCTCTTGTCGGGCAGTGATTCCTTCGACTGCTGTGTGGGTTTTTTCAAAGGAAGGTGAAGCTGGGCTGTATGCCGTCCGTTTGTTGGCGAAAGGATGTCAGCCAAGTAGAACGAGTGTGCGAGACGTATCCGCGCACATTCTGGGTTCGACTGCGAATCGTGGCTGTCGGTAGGGGCCGGCGTGGTGCGGATTCGCGATCAGTGTTAGGCAGTCGCTGGCGCGACGTGCCTTGCCTAGTTTGGCGGTATGGGATGTCGACGTGCGGGAGGTTAGAGCCTCAACGATGTGAGGTCCGACCAATCCCGTCGCTGGAGCCTTGCCACGATTGGCTCTAACGGTGTCGCGGTTTCGACATCGATGATACGTAGTAGCCACGCTTTGCACTTGGCTCGGATATGCCAAATTTTGCGGTGTGAGGCAGCCGCGATGCACCCGGCAGTCATCATCAAGCTTGTCGCCGTGATGTCGAGGTGCGAGGCGCCGCCGGCGAGTCCTTTGGCTTTGTCCTCCTTCATGATCGCCACTTTGGCGTCAGTGATTTGGCGTTGAATCTGCCACACCTGCCAGTCCGTCAGGCGGTCTCCGCCAAGGAAGTGGATTTCATATAATTGCTTGCGTGCCGCTGAATCCCATCCACCAACATCCGGGTGGCGAATGCTGTCGCAGCGGGTGAGGCGGAGCACCACCTTCAAGTCTTTGCCATTCCACTTGTCCCGCAGTTCAGGTGAAATGAACTTGAATTCTGTTAACCGGGAGCTGCTCCACTTCCTTGACGAAGGCCTCCGCTTTGGTCTTGTCTGCGTTGAGTTTCTTCTCGTCCGACTCATCATTCCGACCGAGGATCGCAAGAACGATGGCTCGCTTCGTCCGCAAACATGGGAGCCGTAGGCGTTCTGGGATGTGAGTGTAGAGCTGAAATCCAAGATGTTGTCGATGGTATGAGGCCCAAACTGCGCGCTCTGCTGTCGACATGGTCTCCATCGTAAAAGCTGGAAGACCATCCATATGAATTGTTCATTCGGGATGTTCTTGCGTACTGCCGCTCCGTACTTCCCCGTCTAGCCTTGCACAGCTTAAGTCTGCAGCGGGGCCGAACGGGGAGGAGCGCAGACGTTGGGTGAAGCGTTTGGAGTCGCTCCGTCGTCTGCCGAGGTGGGGGAGCTGCGTCTGCTGCTGCAGGGCTTGGTGCTTCCGTCCGCTCTTCAGCCGACTTGGCCTCTGGTTGTAGCTCTCCAGGGGTGTTGTGGATACCGGCATTCCCGTTGCCGTATCCGCGTGGCTTGGTGGCGTCTTCGACGTGCCTTCCTTCATAGGTTCCTCCCCGAGAACGCGCTTCGCCCGAAGGGTCTCTTGCGTGCGCGATCGGCCGCAAGTTCGAGGGCAATGTCATCGCAAGGTTGATGATGAGGTGCATCCTATAACCTTATCAGAAGTCATCCGGCTCGTGGGCGATCGTGATCAAAAACACGAACCAAGAAGAACTGAGCCAGGAAGCCAAAGACGGCTGTTGGCCAATTCTCAAGCATGATTATTTCATTACCAAGTTGAACCGATACAGGCATGGTTGCGCTTGAAGCTTCGACTCGTCGAAGTCTCCTACGACAAATCGATTTCAATAGAGTATCCTGAGGTGGCAAATCAAAAACAACGGATCCCAAGGTCGCGAAAAAGCACAAAAGTGCAGAGACAACATCATCTCAAACGACAACCATCGACACATTCATTCTTTAGCTGCGCACACCAACAACAACATCCACGACGTGGTGGGCAGCATCCGCTGACCGCTGCTTCCTTATCCAGTGATGGCCTTCAAGATGTTGACGCGGCCGCTGCCAAAGTTGTTGTTCGGGAACTTGTTGTC
>NSDO01000065.1:113662-177683 GCA_002286825.1 Lagenidium giganteum | reverse complement strand
CACGACCTGTACAATCTGCGTAGAAACCAGCACCAGAAGGAGCCCTTCACAGTCCGACAAACAAGCCAACCCCACTGAATCCACGACCAACGGAAGCAGCGCATGTCGTGCGGCGGCACGCCCGACAACAAGTTCCCGAACAACAACTTTGGCAGCGGCCGCGTCAACATCTTGAAGGCCATCACTGGATAAGAAAGCAGCGGTCAGCGGATGCTGCGCACCACGTCGTGGATGTTGTTGTTGGTGTGCGCAGATAAAGAATGAATGTGTCGATGGTTGTGTTTTCATATGTCTTTTGCGCCATGGTTAGTCTTTGCGAAATTTCATACCTTGCGACGATGTCACTAAGAGGCATATCGGAACATCGCGGTGATGCGAATTAGTCGCACACTTTACCATTAGCAGTTGGTTCAGGTGGTCGTGCTTATTATCGTTATCACAGTGCTCGTCACTGTGTGCAAAATTCATCAGCATTGGTACGCGAGGTCTTCATTGATCCTAGTGCACGCGTGCCAGTCAGTAGCGATAGCAATATTCGTTGAATCCGAGACGGACCCAGTGACAGCCTGCTGTCTGCTCACACTTGCTCTGCTCACGTGTTTCGCATGGGTTTGGCTGGTTCGGCTGCAGCTTGACTCCATGGCTCAGGTGGTCAAGCACAATCGCGTCAGCGCTGATGCTTGCCTTGTTGAATGTACCTCCACGAAGAATCTCCTTGCAATCGGGCATCGGAATGTCCGGGTCTGCGCTCAGCAGCAACGCGATGGTGCCAACCACATGTGCCGCAGCCACAGAACCTCCGGAACGATAGGCTAAGTCCCTATTGCCTGGGACTGACGCGGACTCCACCTGAATGCCCATTGCAGAGACGTCGGATTCCCCCTGGGATTTCATCGCATTGCCATCGTAATACCCAACGGCCACGATGATCGAGTTGGGAGTCCGAGGTGGCGCAAATTGCTCGTTTTCGTAAACGTGACCAAACACCGGAATGATACGAGCACGCTGCCACACGTCCAATATGCGTTGAAACGTCGAGTTGGCTCGAGGATGTTCCCACCCGTTCAGCACGACGTGAGGTGCCTCCTTGCAGTTGCTTGTGCCACTTTTGCGATTCCGAGGGCACGTCATCTGTTGCGCACATTGAAGCACCTGAATTTCCGAGCAGCTCGTATCGCCGCACGCCCTGCAAGCTGACCATTGAGCACCAGGAGCAACGCCATGACCATCACTGCCGACTGCAATTGCCAACGAGTGTGTGCCGCGGCCGATATCGTCGTATGGAGCCGTAGAGTGGTTTCTTGGATCCAACCAGCCATACTCAAGGCGGAAGTTGTTTTTCAGCAAGTCGTGGGTGGCAAGCGCCCCCGTGTCGATGCTGCCGACGATGATGCCTTGACCCGTGTAGCCTTTTCCCCAGACTGCTGGCCCCCCCAGGCGCCGAACAGTATCCACACTGGTGGTTCCGGTTTTATCGGCGACTGAATAGCCTTGAACGTGCATCTCTCCTGCTTGGTGCCATTCCGAGACGGTTGGGAACTTGGATTCCTCAAACACTGCACGGGAGAAGTTGCGCAGGTAGAGCTGGTTGGTGATCCACAAGAGCTCGTAGTTCTCAGCACTGGGAACGTGCTGCTCCGGCAGTTCGGCAAAGAAGCGGTCTGCAGCGCGCTTGGTCAATTTCTGAAGATGGTCAACGATCGTATCCAGGCGCTCTTCACGGTTGGTGGGCAAGTTGTCTGGAATTACATCCATCGGGCTGCCCTCGAACGAGACAATGACGTCCAAGTGATCTGGACGTTCAAACTTGATGGCTGTGCCAACGGACAGCATCGCGGCCGCGAGAGCCACGAGCAGTGCGAGCGAAGACCAGCGCATGGTTACGTCGTGGAAACGAAGTGACGGAGCCTGAGTGGTTGGTTGGTTGCCTGGACGAAGCGAGCTTGCGAAGTGGGCGGTGGATTGCGAAGTGAGCGATGCCCAACCGATCGCACACACGAGGAAGGAGAGAGAGAGGGGGGCTGGGCTGCGCATGCTGGCAGCGGTCAAAGTATGCGCCAGACATTCGGACGGGGCCATGAAGAGGACACCCCAGATTCCGAGCGATAATAATGATCGGAGCTAGGCACTGGCGGCGTCATGTTGCTGGTACATCAGCGCCAGGACAACTCTCGGTTTGGCAAGGGGATTGATTGTTGGAGGCCTGATTTTCAAAGAAACTCACCATCACAGGACGGAACGACCCCATCGACTTTGAGAGGGATCGATCGACCTTGGATCGTCTACCTAATCTTGCGCGCCATGGACCGTCATGCACTGTGGGGTTGGTGATATAATTCCTTTCCATTTCTATCGGTGTGCTGCGCTGCTGATCAGGCGTCCAACACGTTATGCAGCTGCTCGACAAAGTACTGGATGTCGTCCATCTGAATCTCCATCACGGCGCTCGTGAAGCCGTCTTGACGGAAGTTGGCGCCAGTCTCTCCTGCTGCCAGTTTGAAGGCCGTTCCCAGTGTGCTGCAATTCAAAACACAAACACGTTAAACCACACGATTGACAGACAGCTCCATCAAGCAGACAGCTTTCCATCACTCACTTTCGATGGACTTCTCCTGCAGAGTTCGGACATGTGAGCCCCACGACCAAGAAACAATTCTGCGCCGGATTGCGTGTGATGAGGACCAGCGGCACGATCGGCTTGAGCGTCGTCAGCGCCTCTTCTTCGGTGTCGTTCTCTGCATCGCCTGTTCGCTTGACGGGCTGCTTGCCACCCCATTTGCCACTGGCACGATGCACGTTGAGTAGGAACAGCGCTAACTGCGTCAGCACGTTCGCATTGGCAAACAGCTCTTGTTCACGTTCAGGGATGTTCAAACAGACGTAGCGGAAGTGCTTGACACGAACCAGCAGCTTGCGCTCCATAATGGAAATGCCCACGCGCACAATTGCCTGCTTGAGCTCCATTGCCACCTTCACGCCCGATTCCATCAGCTTGCTCGACTCGACTGAACGACATGACAGCGCAGTGTGGGCCAAGATAAAATTCTGTTGCCAGAATGGTTGCTCTTCTTCCGCATTTTCGTCGCCGTCTTCTCGTGCGGCGGGCTTGTTCGCGCCTTCTGTGGAGAGCAGGTGAGCCCATGGGCCGTTCTGTTGTGTCTGGTGGTGGTTTTCTGCCTTGAAGACATTTGAGATGTACGATTCCGGTGCTTCCAGCAGAGCTTGGAGGCCGTAGACGGCATCGGCTGCGCACAACTGATACTGAAAGGCAAAATGGCGCTTGAACGACCCGTAGAACAAATCATCGAGACCAAAATCTGGAGCCACTTCTTGTGTCTTCTCCCGCAGCATTTGCTTCATCTCGAGGGGCATGTAAGAAAACTTTTGTTGACTCTGTTTCAGCGAGAACCCCATGCGAGCGAGAAACACATGCAACGTCGTCTCGCCTTCAGCACCGCCTGCCGTGCCGCCTCCAGCAACACGTGCACCAAAACGACGTGCCCGATCCATCCAGAGTCCCAGCTTGGAAGCCACATAGTCCGAGTAGTACATACTTTCGTACAGAGACCAGTGTCGATATAGCATGAAGCGATACTCTTCCTCGAATTCGATCTTGCCGTGATCATAAGCTGGGTTCATCACCGAGCTATTGTCCCCATCTGCACCACCACTTTCCCCAGAAGAAGAATCCAACGCCAAAACCTCGTCCTGGAAGCGATGAACCATCAGATTATAGTTGTCGGCGTCAATCTGCTCCAATAAGAACTGTTGTGTCAGACCAATAATAGCGTACCACAGCAATTCTCGGCGCGAGGCGTTCATTTGCTGGGCAAGTTCAAACGCGATGGATGCTGCTGGGGCACCATAAAAGGACCCACGATAGTAACGCAGGATCTCTTCTCTTCGCTTCCGTTTTGCCTGCTTTGTGTTTTCATCCTCCTCGACTTCTTCTAGGGGCTCCGCACTTTTCGTTGGTTTATCATCTCCCTCGTCGTCCTCCGACAGCTCCGACGCTTCTTTCAACTTCTTTGGTGATTCTTCTTCGTTATCGTCGGAATCACTTCGCTTTCGCTTTTCAGTGCCGCTTTGTTCATCTGCTGACGCAGCTTGTTCGTCCAATTTTTCCAGATCCTCGGTTTCTTCGAGCTTTTCTTCGTCAGCTTGTTCGTCATCGGTCGCATCAGCTCCTGCTGTCTCTTCAGGCTTCGCAGCGGGCGTGAATTCGACTTCTGCTTCGCCTTCGTCTTCCTCTTCTGTGCCCTCATCGTCTTCAACATCATCGTCCTCTTCCTCCTCTTCGTCATCGTCATCTTCGTCGTCATCGCTGACATTGAAATCGTCATTTTCAATGTCTGAGCCATCAGCAGGGAAGTCATCGAGACTCTGTGCGCCGTCGTCGAACACGACAATCTGTTGGTTGGCGTCGTAGATATTGGCGAGGTGGATTGGCCGGTGGCTGTCCAAGATGTAACAACGCGCGGTCGGTGGAAGCGCCAGCAACTCGCTCACATTCACAATCGCGCCACAGTTGATCAAAATGACACTGCGCAAGTCATCATTGTGGATGCTGCCATCGGGGCCACGGATACGCTCATAACGGATGCGCTTCAGGTCTTCATAGCCTTTGACAGCCAGCATCGTGTAGCTCAAGAAGTCGGCCTTGAGCAGACTCGTCACGATTTCACACGCACACAAAGCGTCCACATCCATGGCAACCAGAATCAGCACGCTGCATCCACCTGTCTGGATGCCATCGTGCTTGATCTGCCCATACGCCGCGTGGAACTCCTCGCGTGGCCACAACATCTCCACCGCCGCCTGCACGCACCGCTGTCGTCGTGCGTGGTCCGCTCAAACCGCGCCAAAACTTTCCCGCCAAAACCTCCTGAAGTAAGCTTACTTCTCAACGGGCAGCTATCGGAATTAAGCGAGTGCAGCCTAAGTGCGTGCGCGGCGTCGCCGCCTAAGTTCGAGTTGCACTTCCCCACCGCGAGCACAATGCTGCTGCTGCTCGTCTCATGCGTCGCCATCATCGTGATCTTCCAGTTCCTTGTGGGCGGCCGCGCGGCGACGGAGCGAACGCCATGGCTCGGCACGGTGCTATCGACGCCGCGCGGTGCCGTGGCGAAGCGATCGGACCTGCATTTGCGCCGAAAGCTGCAGCACGCCGTGACTGGGTTGATGATTTTCGCCGCCACGGGCGCGTTTCCCGCGCCCACGGCCGTGATCGTGCTCCTGTGCTGCGCCGGCTGCTTCTACATGCTGCACGCACTGCGCTGCGCGAGTGAGACGGTGGATCGGCTGTACCTGTCGTGGTTCCATGGCCTGCTGCGGCGTGAAGAGATCCAGAAGTCGGTGCTCCCGGGCGCGTTCTACTTCCTCATCGGCTGCGCTGTCGTGCTCACGGTCTTCACGACCAGCATCGCGCGTCTGGCGATCCTTCATGTAAGCTCTGATTAATGTGTCGTGTCTTGGTGCACGTGTGCAGGGTGGTTGACAAGCTGTGTTGCTTTGCAGCTATCGCTTGGCGATCCAGCGGCGTCGCTGTTTGGGACTCTGTACGGCCGACAAAGCAGTGGTGGAAGCACCGCGTCCAGCTCTGTGAAAGACAAGAAGCGAAGCGCTCGCACCGGCCTGGGCAACAAATCTCTCGCCGGTTTTCTTGGCTGCCTCGGGACGTCGGCAATTGCCAGCAGTCTCTACTTCATCTTCGCCGAGCAGCCACATCCGCTCTCGTTGCCTGTGCTTCTTGTGCAGTCAGTCTATGCGGGACTGTGTGCTGCATGCGCAGAGTTGCTGGACGTGGGCTGGGATGACAACGTGTCGCTCCCGATTCTGGATTCGCTCATGCTGCAGATGGGAGCAGCCATCCTCGAGATTGCGCTGACGGCGTGATTGTCAACGTGACATCGCCGTGGATGCGCGACACTGTCGACAGCGACAGTATGGAAGTTTTCCTTGTAGTAACAAGATTGATTACGGGACGAGTCAGCGGCAATTCGTATTTAGGTCATTAATGCATTCTTTGTTTTTGGGTGGCCGGTGAATCGTTATTCAGGAACACAGCACTTGACGCTGCCAGTCCTGCACAAACGACTTGCGCCGCAAGAACTTGGACAATAGCTTCGTTGGCTGCGCATGCTCGCGTTCCAGCACTGCAATCGACTCTTCGTCTGTGCTGTCCGCCTTGAGCGAGTTGAGTGACTCCATGCGATGAATGGGAGAGATCTGGAACAGTGCTGCGTCGCACTCGTCGTCTGTCGGGACGAGAAAGAACCCATCGCCAGCAGGTGCCGTCGGCGTCGCACACGCTTCGAAGCTTGCTCGCTGCTCAGGCGTGAGCGAGAATTCCAACACGGATGAGCTGCTTTGTCGGCGCTCCGTGACTGTCTCCAGAGCTTGGTGGGGCACAGGCGTGGCTACGTCGCAATCTTGATTGTCATTTGAAGAGTTTCTGCCAAGGGCTGAGTCGTCCAGCTCCACAGAAGAATGCGCCAACATCTGAAGCTCGTTTTCCAAATCGAGGCAAAAGTCTGGCTCGACGCCCGCAACCACGGCCGGTATGTGTTCATTTGAGACATCACGCGCAACATCACTAGCAGCGTCACTCAGCGATTCAAATTCCTCGTCCGATTCGGCGTCATCGTCATCTTGCGCGAGGTCACACTCGACACAAATACTCAAGCTCGCGACAAAGTCATTGCGGCACAGTATACGGTGGCAGATCATGCACGAGAATGGTGACGCATGACGGTGAGCGTGGCCAATCGCACATCGACAGATGGCACAAGCAAGTTCCATTCGACATTGGGATTGTTGTGTCGCAAACTGGATTTTCGAGGTGGACTGTGATGAGGAGGAGGATGGCGATCGCGGAGCAAACGGCCGGGTAAGGCGGCCCCAGCGACTAGAACCACTTTCAACCTCTTTGGCTTGATTCCGGTTGAGAGCTTTCGGGGATGGCGCCTTTGGCTTCGGCTTCTTGTCTTTGCGGAAGAAGAAAAACTTTCGGGACTTCTTGCTGGCATCCATTTGCTGCTCTGGTAATGGCGAGGCTTGCTGAATGACCAGACTGTTGGAGTGGACTGTGGTAGTCGACGAAACGATGCGGGAAATGGTATTGGAGCCGGAAGAGTTGGCACGCTTCAGCCTCGCACCTGGTTGAACAGGAGTTGGTGGTTCTTCGCTTTCGTCCTCGCTCTCCGTTGCAGATTGACCTTCCAAGTCTTCAAAACCGATGTTGAACCGCTGCAAGAACGAGCTTAGAGCGTAAGCTTCTCGTGCAGCGTTCGCCACGGCAGCTTCTTGGAGCAGTCTTCCGAGGTATTGCCACTTGTCCTGCGACGGATCCAACGAGACAGCTTTTGCCATCGTGTCAACGGCATCAAATAAGTTCAACTGCCGATGCTGCTCCTTTGCGAGGAGAAAGTGGAGCTCGGGGTTGGTTGGGTCCCTGCGAAGGCGCTGCTGATACTGTGACGCAAGACCATCGCTTTGGGCCCGGCCTCTCATGCTCATGTCGCCGTCCCCAGACGCCGCACCCCGCTCTTCGCCTCCTTCCCGCGGCCAGACGACGAGTGCGCTCGTGCAGACAGAGGCGCGTCCAATTGGTCGAGATAGCGCCAAGAATTCTCCCGTCAGACAGAATAGGAGACCGCAACCATCATGGAAGATGCACCGCTTCCAAACCCTACACGCAAGCTCATACATCACGCTAGTTTTTCGAAATCAGTGCGACCCCACCACTTCGGTGGAGTGAGTGAGCGACGTGATCGGTGACCGAGGCGCAATTTGGTCGAGGTGGGGTGAAACACAGCGAGGCATCGGGAATGAGGTCGTTGGTAGCTCAGATGCTATTGTTGTGGACACGAGCTATCCACGCTATACCAGAGCGATTCTGTGCTAAATCAAGGTGCGCCTGATCTTGGGGGGGCAAAAGGCTGCGAGGCAATTCTTTACGCACTGGAATGCAGTCATCTCTCATTGCTGAGGATGCGTGCAGCCCGGCAGGTTGGGCCCAGTGAAGAGCACTTTGTCAGCAGCGTTAGACCTACTCGTCGGTCATCGATTGGCGGAGTGCAAGCGCGAAAAGTTGCTGATGGAGACGTTGTACGTCGAGGATCCAAAGCAGGACCAACTAGTGTCGGGATGAAGTTGATGGCCAAGCGATTCGCCCAAATCGTTCCAGGGCATGACACAGACGGGGAGGGGCAACAACCACGGGCGAAGAATGCAAACAACCCAGCGTTGGCATCATTTTACCAGCCCAAGTCGATTAAGATGGAATCTATCTGCTCCAAGTTGCGAGAACGATCAACGTGGAGCGATGCCGTTGTTATTGTCATGCTTGTGATCCTCAACTCACTCACAGGAGTGGCAATCGCGATTGCGGTCAACTACATCTTCACGTTTGGAAATTTCTTCTCGGGTCGAAGCCCCGACCAACAATCTTTCGCAGAGTTTTCGTCCGCATGCATGGGCTTGAGCACCGTGTTCGTGTCTGTCTCGATGCTCTGCTTGCAAGCAACACTCCAGATCGAGCACGAACAATCTGGTAGCAAATTCATGACGTTCGTCCGTTGCTTTATTCGACTATTGCGCATTGTGTCTCCTCGCCTCGCTTTGTCGCTCGTATTTGCTGTCACGGTATCGTACACCATCACCATCGCCAGTCCGGGCATGGCCAAGTATAAGCTGCATTTCTACGTTGGTGGATGGCTCATGAACACGCACCTGATCGGATTGAGCAACATTGTCAAACGCCTCCAGCATCCGGCGCTCAGTGTTCGCCCCACATCCGACGGCAAGCGTTGTCTCCAAAAGATTTTCAACCACCTGCTCGCCCTAGCACCCGTCTACCTTTGTGCCGGCGCGATCCACTACATAAGTGTCCACATCTTGCACGGACACGCGAACACGCTAGCGTGCACGCTTGTTGGCGTCTTCGTCAAGTTGTTAATGCAAGAATGCGCCAAGCATTACGTGGTCACCGCCGAGTCGAGCGACCTTAAGCTGAGTTACGTCGCTGTCGGGCTGCCGACAGTGTTGATTGACACGCAAGTGCGTATGGTGCTGTTACATGCAAGCTCTGGCAATCCCACGACCTTGTCATCCTGGTCTGCCCAAGGCTCGGCTCTTCTATCGCTGTTTGAGATTGCTGCTCGCTTTGGCAAGATCGTTCTCATTCGATTTGGTATTCGCACACATCACCGCAAAGTCACCAAGCGACTCAGTGAGACACTGTCCCAAATGTCGGCATCAAGAAGACTTAGTTCGTGTCATGATGCCAGGGGCAGCCAAGGCAGTCAAGTGTCCCTCACAAGGCAGAACTCGATGAGTCCACGGCATAAGTCCATTTTCACGCGCCAAGCTCCGGCGACGACGATCGAAGAGATGAAGATGGAATTTGTGCAATGGCGGCATCGAACCCTGCACTTCCACGCTGCTGAGATCCACGCGGTACAGTCGTGGTTTACCAACCTGCATAGCTCTGTTGCATTGCATCTGACGCGTTATCGTGCCACTTGCAGCACATGTACGCTGAAACCATGGCGATCGGCTGCTCCATGTCGTTGTATTACTTCTTCCGATGCCACGCCAAGTACCGCTTGGACTGCGCTACCGCTTTGTCTTCGAACGAAGAATGGTCGCTGTCGCTGCATCGGCAAGCCGCCACGCTGCTGGTGCAGATTACGCTGCAAGCAGTGACGGACTTTGTGTGTTGCGTCATGGAGATCGTCAACGGCATCCCACACAATGGATCGCGCCATTTAGGCAAGTTTATCGCCGCGCTCTCCATCAACTGTGCGGTCATCAATATCGTGCTCTCGGCCGACTTGTACGTTAGTGGTGAATGAACTCACAGCGCCGCTGAGCTCCTCCGATACGCACACACGATACACCCATGATTTCGATCCATTATTCAAGCGTCAATTCGAACACAACACCAACACGACAGGTACGCACTAAAATACTGGGACACTCAGCCGGTTCGGAAGCACAGCTCACGCCACACGTCCCATCGACAGTCATGGGTGCGTCGGCATTCCTCTGGTTGCAGCCCCTTGCAATGCGCTGGGTTGTTGTGGACACTGCTGGCTGGGACGATCACCAAGTGCGAACCGATGATGACGAGAGCGGCGAATGAAGCGAAGAGCTTGCGGACGATGGCCATGACGATGACCATGACGTGCTGCTGGGCGAGGTGTCGAATGCCGCCACGTCAGTGGCACCCACTGACCTGGCGATGAACCGCATTTAGGTAATTACCACACGCGTCCAGGCTTTAGTGGGTAAAACCAGCCGCCTGGATCGAATTCGAAGCGCCGTGTGGAAGGTGATCAAGCATCCAAGAAAGTGTGTGGTGGATTGTGGACACTTGTGCCCGTTGGGTCGTCATTAAGAAACGCTCACCAGCTTGCCAAAAAGGCGCAATTCGGTACAACAGAAGCCTCTTGTTTCGGACTGTGACAGATTTGTTTGGCAACAACTGTGTAAGGGCAGATCGAGCACAATGGCAATCAGTTCATACTGCTACGATTGACAACCACAAAGTTTCTTCGCTGTTCCAGCCATCTCCAGTGAAAATGAATCGCTGTCATACATGATAACATTGGAAAATGGCGCCAAGGCGATCAGTTTGGCGGGAACAAGGTCATGGTAAAGCAACAGCGCAGAGTTAGCTCACTAATTGTTGCTTGTTTTTCGTCATATTGTGCCCAGCGCATGTTTTTAAAGAATCAAACAGTAATGGTTTCACGTCGCAGAACAGTGCGTTGCGCTCGAACGTCGTGTCCTGGGGCTTGAGGTTTCCTCCAGCATCATGGTCATCGCTCTCAGTCCCAGAACTCGGAGCCGCAGGCAAATGCGTATCCTGATGCTGTCTGCACATATCTCGTGGAAAATAATTCCGCTCCGAAGTCAACCTTTGCCGCATCCACCCAATGCAAAATTGGAGCGAAGTCAAGCGTTTGTCTTGCTGGGTGAGCCACGCATGGTAGCAAGCTACAGCGATGAATCTTGCGCTTGTCGGATCAGCAATTGATGTCGAGAGTCGGGTAAGGAAACAACCGCCGATACTACCACGCCGCTGCTTCCGAAACAAATGTAGGCGCAGCCAGACGGCGAGAAGTTCGTGGAACTGGTTCGTGAAGATGGCTGCTTCTACATTGAGCGCATCAACCTTAGCACCCGCGATTGTGAACGGCAGCCTGTGGACCATGCCCAGCAGCTCCATCGGATCAGCACCCAGTGGTTCGGGGGGCCAAAACTAATCTGTACGCCACCGGCGCTTGCTGCCAACCTGCAAGTCTACAGTGGCCATGTCCCAGTACACGTCACGCTCAAGAGGGCAACGGCGCACTGTTTGGTCAAACCGCGAGCTTTTACACCACCTCACGACACCGCTTCGCCGTCGGTTGGTAGTGCGTTGACGGTATTTTGTCCTGGGCACGGCTGCACGGCATACCCGACATGATTGCATCCGAGCGCCAAACATGGCATCGACTCAAAGCCAAGCAATGGCCGCGCATTCGACCCACTGTGTCTGCCACACATCCCTCACGGACCCCCACCAGCAGGCATGGGACTGTGCTAAAGCACAAACCGCGTGGGCATGCTGCGTCGAACGTGGGAACCAGGGACCGACGTGCTCACCGAGACTGGCAATCGGCGTGAACTGCATGCAGAATGTATTCACCCACTCGCACATATGGTTGTCCGGCAAGTTCGCGATGGGGTTCTGGCTAACGTCGACAGCCTTCAAATTAGCACCCCCTGCGAGGTCGCTGTGCGAGAAATTAGTGAGGTTGTTGTGAACCAGCGCCATAAGAGCCAGCGATGGCATCGCCTTCACCACTGCTGGTACCGTGGATAGGCCACAATCAACGCACTGCAGCATCACAAGATTCTCTCAGGTATTACCAACACTATCAAGCAGTATCACCACATTGGGCTGACCAGACCAACCGATTGCAATGGTGGTGGTAGGCTGGCATGGAGAATCACTGTTGGAGAACTCACAAAGCTGGATAAGATGACGTTCAATCTGCTCATATCTGGAAAGTAGTCTCCAGTCAACTGTGTGTTCACTGAAGTATATTAAATCCGTGTGTGGACCTAATACCTAGATAAATGGGAGTCAATTAATGATTCCTCCGTGGCTGCAGCGAAGGCAGCCGGTCAGCGCACTGGGCCTGTTCGGCCCAGTGTGCAATATCCGTGTTCTTGTAGCTTGCCACTTTGTTGTGGAGTGGTGTGGTAGGGTGTGTAGAATAGCGATGATCCATCGCCCAATTGGCAGCCGCATCAGCCATCTTGTTGAAGTCTCGGACATGGTGCCACCAGCTGGTGTGCATCACGTCGCTCGCCGCCGTGATCTGTGAATGGATTTCTTGCAGGTGCAGCGCTCTGGGCGCACGGAGCTGTGCCATCATGCTTATGATGAGCATACTGTCTCCGATGACATGTGTGCGAGTAATGCCACTCCGCGCCGCGTGGATTAATCCATCGCGGAGCGCCGTRAATTCGGCGAGATTGTTGGTGGCCGGAGGTGCCAGGTAGTTGCTGCCGATCCAGCGAATTGTCGATGTTGTCTCGGTGACTTCTAGCAGAATGGCTCCGGCACCCCCGGGGCCGGGGTTGCCGCGAGCTCCCCCGTCAAAGAAGAGAAGCCATTGAGGCCTTGTGCACGTCGGTGTGCTGGGGATTTTTGTGTGGCTGAGCGTCTCTACAGTTTCTGAAATGCTGGTCCCAGTGTGCCATCCTGGGAATGCCATCGAGTGGCCATTAACTTGGTGTTCATGCTGGCTTGGGTGGTGTGCGTCGAAGTTGGGTTGCCGTTCAAGGCCTCGAGTCGTGTCACGTAGATGTGGTGGAATGTGGCCAGGATGGTCGCTGACCACGCTTGCGTTAGCACCCATCTGATCTTGAACGCCTCCAGTTGCGGCAAGACTTGAGTCACTGCTCTTCGCCACCCTGGTGGGTATCTGGGGAGTTGCCACCCGTACATGGCTCTGTACATGTCGTCGCGTGAGTCCCAGGCCATGGCTGGCTGCCACTGTAGCCATACCACGTTCCATGCCGCCTGTGCGATGGGGCAATACCAAATCACGTGCGTGTTGGCAACGCGTAAGCCTGCGCACGATTCGTGGGGACAGATTGGGTGGTCGTGACCTTGTACACGAAGTCTGAAGCGATTGAGTTTGAGCCTGAGGAATGTCTGGCGCTCCCCGTCGGTGGCCAGCGAGTGTGTCGCGATGTCCCGCCAGCTGACCTCTTGGAACAAGGCGTCGCTGTTGTTCTGGGACGTGGCTTTGACAGCCATGCGTACATTCTTGTAAGTCGCACGCTGAGGCCGCTCTCCTGCGAAGAACTGAGCCTCCTGAGTGAGTAGAGGGTGTGCGGCATGTGTGAGGCTCGGGTCCACTTGCTTTAGGATCGCAATGACCTGATATGCGTGCCGCACCATCGTTCGTGACGACGCCGGGAATGGTGGTTCCCTCACTACCGCATGGCAGCCGTCTTCGGATTGCTCGACGTGCATCTCAGCAGGAGAGGTGTGCGACAACAGCAAGTGCGTCGCCGGATTCGGTCGCCACGCAATCTTTGGATAATTCGCGACCAGGAGAAGTGCGAGTTCTCTGTACTTGGCCGTTACCTGGTTGGAGAACGGGAAGGCATCATCCTTGGGGGAGAAAGCGACTATGTCGCCTTCCCGCCATCTCCACTTCAGGACGTCACGCACTTCGCTCGCGTGCGGGAAATGCCTAAGATCGTGACGTTGTAAAGGGGTGCCGTCGCCTTTCAGTAGTAGTGCGCCTTGGATGAGCTGACACCGCGGGAGCCAGTCTGTCGTGCTGGGACCGTGGTCTTTTGTTTTGCCGTTGCAGCACAGCTTCGAGTTGCCGTCGCACCGACGTCGTGTTGACGAGGCGTTCTTCATCGTGCCACCCGCATTGCTGGGCTGTGAGAGCGTCGAGCGCTGCCCACGCTTCAGTCACCGCTGCCGTCTCCGCTGTGGATCGTGGCGTCGCGTGTAGCGCCGCGATGGCTTGGACGCCAGTGGTAATGAGTGTGGAGCACAGCTGGTAGTGTGCCTTCCCCCGGAGTGGCTGGATCACCGTCGACGTGGGAAGCTGCCGTGACGTGTACTGCCTGGCACTAGGTGGGCCGTGTCCTTGCCGGTGCACCGTCGAGCGCAATTAGTTCGTGGTGGATGTTGGGCAAGCCGATGCCGCCTTTGTTCAGGGGTTGCGTCGCTATCTCCATTGACAACCAGCCTTTGGACTTCTCCTTCTGCTCGAAGACGCAATTCCACACAAACATCGCGATGAATCGCTGGCGTTTTGCGGCTTGGCCTTTGCTTGGCCAGAGATGGCGTGCCACAAACGTGATTTTTGGCACAGTAATCGCTCCTGCTAGCCGAGCACGTTGTATAGCGTTCGTGGTCTTTTTGATGCCGAGCACCAGTCGCGCCCGAATCTGGTTGTACACTTGCAGCCACGCTTGATCCTGTGCCGCTGCAATTGAGACCGGTACGCCCAGATAGCGTACCAGCTCCGTCGCCGCCGGTATTCGGATGTCGCCACTGGTTATGCCGTGTTTGGCTTGGCACGGGAATAGAATGGTTTTGGCCCGGTTGATCTCGAGGCCAGCTGCGGCCTCGAAGTGTCTCAAGATTGTCCATGCAATGTCGCGATCATGCTCGTCCAAGGTGTACACCGCAGTGTCGTCCGCGTAGCCGGCCACCCGTTGTGCCGCCCGCTGTGAGCCGCTTCCTGGGAGTTGGATGCCGTGAAAGGACGAAGTCTCCAGTCAACTGGGAAGGTCGCCCCATTCCACGACTGTCGAGTATGTAATCCCGATTGCTGTCAGATGAGTGAGCTAATGCAGTTCTGGCGGAATTTCCAGTCCTGGACAATTGGTGAATTTCACCCCTCGGACGTATGAAGGATCGAAGTCGTTGAATATACTTCCAACTTGTCTGCTTGTGCCGTAAATTGCCTTGTGCGTGCAGTTGACAGTGCGCACCGTGCAGGCCTCACGAAGTGAGCCATGGGTAGAGACGATCTTGCAAGCGACTGAATCGCTCTGCGCTAGGAAGTTGCCAGCCGTGACGGCAACGACGAGTATGACCACACCGTGCATCATAATCAGGATAGACCAGGCTTGAATTACGAAACGCTGTCCTCGATAAGGCAACGCGGATACCGTTGGGATGTTCGTCTCGCGCTGTTGTTGTGCTAAGGTTGTTGAATTAATGGTTGTAAGTGCCCTGGGTGCAGAAGCAACGCCAACTTGTTGAAAACTGGGGCGGTGCTCTGGACTTCCAAGATGTCGAATCAACAGGATCAAATCGATAATGACTACGCTGAACGTGAAGAAGCAGAACGCATTGAGAATGTAATTTGTCCATGAGACAGCGAAGATGACCGTGAGCTCGCGCTCACCTTGGTCCTGTGTCTTGGATCACACAAGTGGTGATATTGGACCCATAACATAAGCTTGGTACATGCGCACGTATGGAGTCGCCAAGCGTACTTGCAATGTTGTCCCCCACATGACATCCAAGCACCACGCACACTGAGCGCTCAACAGCACATTCTTGTGGGGATTTTGTACCGCGCACGACAAACATGGCTCGGACCAGCAATTGATGATAATAATGATGCCGCACCACGGGTTGATGAAGGGGTCGTCGATGAAATGACTGAGACAGTTTGTGATAAATTGGAAAGTGTATTGGTGTGAGTTATGCACAGTTCCTATACTTCCGCTGGGTTAAGTCTGTGTGCTCTTTGTTGTTTGCCTTCCAGAACTTACCATCCTGCTGTCCTGTTCGAGAAGCTTTGCTCGCTCCTTTCTGGAAAGTTCGCTGTGCAGCCTTGAAACCATCGGTGTACGTTGTCTCATCCATATCGTGTTGATTTTGATGACGTCAGTGCCATGCCAACACTCCCACTCAATGACGTTGCTAACAATGCTTTGGCTTGATGCTTATCGCGTCACGAAGGTACTGTACGCGCTTCGTTCCTAGTGACTTCGTAGTAGTGTATTGCGCCGGCCGAACCTTACGCATATACTAAGGAAGCTGTCTAGCTAAAGAAATCGGTTGCGCGAAGTCCGTGGTGTCCGGTAGGACGCCCGACCTTCGCGCTCTGTGTATACCGGTCCTCTGTCCAGGCTTGGACGTCTCCGTGCATGTGTGCCTGGATATGACGATGCTGTGGCTCTGGGGACCATGACCGGACCGCTTTGTGTCGAGCGAGTAGTTGACCACTGCGTCAGCCATTTTATTGTAACATCTGTAGTGGTGCCGCCAGCTTGCTACTCCGACTGTATCAGCAATTCTTCGGGTCTGAGCGAAAAGTTCGTTTAGCGCCGAGGATTTGGGCGGTTGGTGTTCTGCATGTTGCGAAATAATCATGTGGCCATCTCTGATGACGTAAATCCGATGCAGTCTGAAATTTTTCGCTGCTTGGAGTGCCAGCAGAAGCGCTTGTGTTTCCATGGCGTTATTCGTGACGTTCCGCGGATCAAATCCGAGCCATAGGAGAGCCGGTTGCCGCTGCAGCAAGACTCTAACTGCTCCTGCTGCACCCGGTCCAGGATTGCCTCGACTTCCACCGTCAAAGAAAAGCAGGGCAGTGTGCTGCCGCATGCGCGGTGTCGGCGCTGGGGGTGCGGCCAGGGTGGCGGCGAGGGCATTGTAAATCTATCGGTGGGTCATCTGTGGTGCGGTTGGAGCTTCGTTGGTCCACAGCGTAGTTGCGTACCATTTTGCTGCTGTGAGAACGGAGTCTGGTCGGTAGATTTGACCAATGCGCGCTTTCCAAATGGCCCTGATGGCAATTGTAGCGTCCGTAGTCCACGTCGCATGTGCTGCTTGTAGGATTGCCTCAATGTTCTTGTGTTGAGTGTGCTTGAGCTTGGTCCAGATTGTCGCCGGCGCGTCTGGCTTGTGCCAACTGAGTGCATCCAGAATGCATTCTCGGACGTCATTCCAGTGGCCGGCTTCCTGCCATCGCTCCTTGAGTGCTGTCCACACTTCAAGTGCGATCGGACATTTATAGAAGGTATGATGCCATGTGGTACGCAGTCCTCGATATTCTTGGTGAGGACACCCGGGCATTTGTTGGGTTTCATCCCAATTGTTGATGTTACCGTGTTTTAGTGCCATCCATAACCACTTGCTTGCAGCGTATTGGAGCGGCTCACTATGCAGTGTCTTCCATTCGAGTTGTTCAAGTGCTAGTTCGATGACATGCCGTTCTGCTGCTGTTGTTTCTGGTTGCGGAGTGTCCACGACGTGGTGCTGAGGTGCGTGTTCCCTGGTCATTTTGTCGGGTGTCCACTGGCAAAGTCGTTGGAAGGTGGCTGGCAGCGGTTGTTTGCCGACGAATAGCTGTCTTCTTGTGCGGCTTCAGGGCGGGTTCCGATGGCCGCTGGGTCATTATGTCGCTGCTTAGCAATGGTGACAATCCGACTGGTATGGTTGATGAGGGCCAGCAGCCTGGTCTCGCAACTTCGTGCCTCGAGGATGAGGTTGGAGTTTTTCAGATATAGGGTCTCCTGCACCACGGTGGCAGTCGTGAGCTGGTGAGTTTCCATCGGCCGATTGAATAACGCGGGTGAATTGGCAACCACCATCACCACCGTCATGAGGAAGGCGAAACTGTTCGCGTTCGACATTGGGTACGACTTTGTTGGTGTCCAAGAGGTGCGTGTGGGTGATATCCAGCATATTTTGCACGTATCTTGCAACGAGCCACTATTCGCACCGATTCTCGTCCAGTAGTTGTGCCAATCTTTAAGGTCCTGCGGATGATAGATGAAATTGGCACGGCGTATGTCCATCGTGAGCATTCAGGGGATATTCAGTCGACCATGATCGGTTGACTGCTGGCGCGACTTCTTTTAGCTTCGTGTGCCATTGTGCCGTGCCCAGTTGGAGTGCTCCGTCTGCCCACCACCAAGAGGGACCTGAGTCGCCAAAGGCGTCACTAATCGCGGTAGAGATCGCCACTTCTTCCTGTGGCGTTCTGCGGCAGGCATAGTATTCGGACAGCACCGCCGACCCTGTTGCCTCCATGGTGGACGCAAGCTTAAGTGGCCGCGCCGGGGTACTGGCTGGTTGCAGATGCGCTCGTTGATTGTTGCTTCTGTATCTTTGGCCATGATGGCGCCTGCTTGAGCCAGTAGGATTAGTCTTAAAACGGGGTAGTTGAGACCTCCATTCTTTAGCGTTTGGCTTGCTGTCTTCACATTGTACTTGGCCCTCACGTGTTCATCTGAAAATTCTCCAGCCCAAATAAATCGATGCACAAAGTCTTGAAGTTCCTGTAGCATCTTAGCCGTCGGCCAGATGTGCTGACTGACGTATAGTAGCTTGGGAATAACGATGGTGTGAATCAGTTGTACTCGTTGGAGGAAGCTGCTGGTCTTCCGGCTGGCCATGCCTAGTCGCGCTTGTAGCTGCTGCTGCATTGCATGCCATATCTCACCATCGTTGGTAACAGTTGCGACCGGTATGCCAAAATACCTGGTGGCCACCTGGGGTTGTGCAGTACAGAATTCGCCATCGAGCGCCTCTCCTGCGCTCGTTAGGTTGACGATGGCAGTTTTAGTTGGATTGACCTTGAGGCCTGCTACGGCTCCAAACTCGCGCAGCATGGTGGTGAGTATCGAAAGCTCACTTTTGGTACGCAAGTAGATATTGGTGTCGTCGGCATATCCTGCGACCGTAAGATTTCGAGAAGTACCAGGAACATTCGGGATTCCTACCAACGAACCTTGCTATCTCGAGGTGTTGATACAATGGCTGTATCGCCATGGTAAACAGCTGCGGCGCCAGCGGGCAGCCCTGTCTCACACCGCAAGTGACTCGGAGCGGCTTGGCCGAGTAGTTGTTGACTTGAAACGTGGCCGTTGTTTGATCATGCAGTGCGCGTATGAGTTGCACCGACTTAAACGGAACGCCGAGCTGCTGTAGCACTTGGAACAGGAATGGCCTATCCAGGGAGTCATAAGCCTTCGCCAAGTCGAGCTGCACACTGCACGCATCCTGGAGCTGCACGGACATCTGGGCCGTCGTTCTTGCCTCGAAAAACAGCGCGATGGTGTCATGTATATTCTTTCCGGGCACGAATCCTGTCTGATGTTGATGTATGAGTTTTGGGCGTAGGGCCGGATGCGTTTGTCTATGATTCTTGTCATCACTTTGTAGTCAGTGTTCAGGAGCGCCAGCGGTCGAAAGTCAAGTCCACTCGCCGGTCGTGCTTGTTTTTTCAACGTAAATATGTTGGCGTCGAGGAAGCTGTGGGGAACAGTAGCCGTACGAAGGCATGAGTTGTAGAGATGGCATAGGATAGGTGTGAATGCATGCTTTAGCTGGCAGAACAGGTCGTTGGGAAGTCGATCGTTGCCACATGCCTTCCCTCTCTCGCACTGCCTGATTGACCAAGCCACCTCAGCTGGTATGAAATCCGCCTCAAGCTGTCTCTGCTCTAGTTCGGTGAGTGATGCAGCCGGCGGCGTCTGGGACAGCCATGCCTCAATACCTGCCTCGTCGTGTGCCGCCGCTGTCATAATAGGGGCCATGCTGCTCGCACGTGCTCAGCGAATTATCGCCCAGTTTTTTCAGGCGCGTCAAGGATGCTCCCGACGTGGTTGTTTTGTCGGGGTTGTCTGAATCGGTGGAAGAAAGCTTTTTGCTGCCGAGCTGAACGTCCTCTGTACCTCGCATGTGTGTGCTATCGCGGTCGCGATATTCTCGCAGACTTGAGGGCCCGGATGCTTGCTCTCAACCGTGCTGTGCGGTCTTTCGTCGAGTTCACTTTCTCGTTCATCTCAGTCGGTTCGCTCAAGTGGTCGACCGCCCGTGCCGAAAGTCCGCGCTTAGTCTGTCGTAATTCTTCCTGGTGCAAATTTCGGCGAAGCTCCTTTAATTTGGTGCGATAATTACCTCGTGCGATGTTGCGCATTTTGGTACTACATTGGCGTAAGATGGTCCGTATTGAGTGCTTCAACACATTCCATCCTTTAACCACGCTTTGATCATCCCCGTTGGCGAGGTAGTCGGGGGTGATTTTTATCAAGAAATCAAGAACCGCCAGCTCCTGCGTGGTGCAAATCTGGTGTTGGGAAGATATTACTTGTGCTGTTGCCGACCGCGCGCTGCATATTTGGTATCCACGATCATGAGGGCTATTCCGGCGTGGTTACTTGACGGTGCTGGGATGAGGGTGCATGTTGAGCCGCATGAATGGGCCCCAGGTACCATCTGTCGAGTCTTGAGGACCGAGTGGTTCCTTCTGGATCGAAGTATCGATTAGTGTGTTGAAGTGCTGATGCTTGGTCCTGGTCTTCGTCTGATCCATATAGTCGGGTTGCATCCACCAGGTGATGAATTTGCAGCAGTCGCTCCAATTGCGCGCTTTGATGGTCGATGGTGATGTGATGACTCCGGTCCGCTGTTTGCTGTGTGCTGTTGAAGTCACCGCCCAGTATCACGTTCTGGGTGTCGCCAAGGAGAGTCGTTATCCGATGCAGCATCTGTTCTCGTGCTCTGTCGTCGCTGGGGCCGTAGAAATTCAATATCACAATGTCTTGGTTATCGAGCGATGCCTGAACACCAAGCCAGTGAGTTGTCCAGTGGTCTTGATTCCACGCTCGTATGTTTTGTAGAGGGTACTCGGCCGATATCAGGATTCTCACACCTGCCGCGGTATTGGAACCTGTGCTCCAAAACGAACACGGCGGGTTTCCGTCACTCGTGGGCTTGTATCCCCAAGCTCGGGCGTGCGCATGCTGCAACAGGATAGCTTGGAGATGGTCTCTTACATGAGTCTCTTGTAGTAACACCAAATCGGGAGCTTTGCCATGCAAATGTTGTTTGAAGTAGTCCCACCAAGCTTGCTGCGACTTAGCCGAGAACCCACGCACATTTTGCATGAGCCACCTCGTCTTGATGGTGGCCTTATTGGCGCGGGGTTTGCTGAGTGATCGACGTTGGTGAGGACCAGCTAGTCTACGTTGTTGATATTCCTCCTCTCTGCGAGCGCGGTATTCGCATTCGGAGATGCGAGGGTAGTGCTCGATGATCGATGTTGACATAGTCATGGAGAGAGGGGGGGTTACTGTAACGCCGCGGTGTCCCAGCCGAGAGAGTTGCACGTACTGGCGTTAACCCATGGTGATGTGGTGGTCTCGTCCAGCATCAGGTCTGCTACTGCCTCTTGGTTCGTCATACTCTAGAGCCATTCCTGCATCTTCACTGCGCGCCATTCCATGCCAGTAGTGAACCGGTCTTGGGTGGGCGTGTGCCGCAGGACAGCCAAGGATGCCGCTAGCCAGTGGTCTTGTGTGAGCTGTTGCGGCTTGATGGCTTCGTTCCTAGTGACTTGATAAGTAGGTCCGCGAGTTGGCCTTCTGTTTCCTTGTAGCGTAGGTCAATGATGCTGTCCACTACATTCTCACGAAAGAAATGGCGTCGTAAGTCCACATGCTTGGTCCTGGCGTGGCACCCCGGGTTCGACGCGAGCGCGATCGCGCCTTGGTTGTCCTCTCACACCAGGGTTGGTGATCCTTGCTTCAATCCCATGTCCTCCATCATGGACCATGCCCACAACACTTCTTGTGTGCACAAACTGAGTGCCGTGTACTCCGCTTCTGTGGAACTGAGTGCCTGAGTCTGATCTTGCTGCTGGACTCGTACGCAGTCACATTCGTGACTCCGGTGTCGGTGCCACGGTGCGCTGGTACCTGGACTTTTATACCACTGGACCTCCGTTCGTGTGATCAACACACCGGAAACCGAACGCCGGTCGTCAAGTGATGCCCCCCAATCTGCGTCGCTGTACGTAGTTAGCTGGTGTGGCTTCCCTTCTGCGCCGTAGTGGAGTCCGTGTGTGCTTGTCGACTTCACGTACCTGAGTACTCGGATTGCTGCCTTCCAGTGCTTCACTCCTGGGTTTGCCGAAAATCGACTCAAATGGCTGACCGCGAATGATATGTCCGGTCGTGTACATGATGCGATGTAAAGCAGACGCCCAATTAGCTGCTTGTATGGCGTACGTGCCATTCTTTCTTTGTCTGTGTTCGTCTGCGGTACGTCTTCCTTCGATAACTTGAGACTTGGGTCACACGGGTTGTCTGTGGTTCGTGATTGTGTCTGGCGGAATAGATGTGCCGTTTCGACGAGGTATTGCTCTTGCGTCACCGGCATCACTCTCTTTGCCGTGTCGTAGATGATCTCCATTCCCAGAAGATGTCTCAAAGTGCCCAAATCGTTGATCTTGATTCGCTGTGCGATTGCCGCCTTCACAGCGTGGGCGGTTTCTTGCGTCTTGGCCGCAACAAGCATGTCATCCACGTAGAGGCAGACGTACACCCAGCCGCGGTTGTCTCGCTTCTTGTAGATGCATCGATCTCCACCACAGGCGGTGAAACCAATCTCGACCAAGGTCCTGTGTATCGTTTTCTTCCATGCATTCGCTGCTTGCTTGAGTCCGTAGAGAGCTTTGTTCAGCTTGAGACATATCGTGCTTGCCTGACATACCCTTCGGCATCTCCACGTACACCTCTTCCTCCAAGTCGGTGTTCAAGTACGCAGTGTCCACGGCAAGTTGTTCGATGACGAAACCTGCCACGCAGCCGATTGCCAGTAGCATTCGGATCGAGTTGATGTTGGCGACGGCGACGTATGTTCC
Organism: Lagenidium giganteum; assembly: GCA_002286825.1. Taxonomy (NCBI): domain Eukaryota; phylum Oomycota; class Peronosporomycetes; order Pythiales; family Pythiaceae; genus Lagenidium; species Lagenidium giganteum. Next base: position 154,974 of record NSDO01000065.1, on the reverse strand, counting down.
GAAAAGCTCGATCCCGAATAGTTGCAGAAACCCAAGCGCTACCAATCGCGCTTTGAATCTGATGATCTGGCCTTTCTCGCTTATTTCTTGATGAAGCCCACTTGGTTCCGATGGTCTTCATCCCTGGTTTTCGTTTCACTATTGTCCACGTGTCATTCCGCTTGTGCGCCAGGAATTCACTTCTGATCGCCTCTTTCCATTGTTCCTGTTCATCCCTATTGATTGCTTTCTCAAACGAGTCTGGAACGTCGCCCGCGACAAATGCATACTCGCCGGCTTTGTCTTGGTCTCTCTCGCTACGCGTTCGCTTCGATGGTCTACTTCCGCTCGGACTGCCACTGGTTCTCATGTTATTCTTACCGTTCCTGCCATCCTCGTACACCACGATGCTCCCATCTGCAGCAGTTGGCTCACTTGGTTGATTGTCAATCATTAGCGTCGTGGGTTGTTCAATTCTCGCTTGGCTCCCACTGGCTCGAGCGTTGCTGCGCAGCTGTCGTGGTCTCTCATTGCCATAAGATGTCCGAGGTCGTCTATTGTTTGTTGGTCTAAACACCATTGCATTGTCTCGCACTGGTATCATGCCGTGTTCGATTGTGGTGGAGACGGGCACCAGCTGATCTCCTGTCATTGCGTGCCTGTGCGGCACCGGTCGGAATACCATGGCATTATTCTGTGCTGCGCTGCGCTCTCTCACGTTGGGACTTGGGATCCGCTCGTGTTCTACGGCAGCACGGTGCTCTTCAGGTTCGTCATTGTGTTCCTCCAGCATGTCGACATCGTTATCCCCTGCTTCTGACATCACCACATCTCCGTCGTCGACTTCATTACTGCTTGGTCCAGGCGTTGTGCTGTTGGCCGCTGCTTCTCCATTAATGCCGTCAACTTCTCGTTCATCGATGGTGACTGATCGACTGGTTTTGATGGCATTACTGTCCAGGTCTAACACTTTATACCCTTTCGTGTTCCAAAAGTAACTCTTGGCATCGAACTTCGATCGCCGTGATGCGTCAATGTGGGCGTATCCACCCAAACCAAAGACTCGTAGGTGATCTAGCCTCGGGTTCGTCTTGAAGCATATCTCAAATGGTGTTTTTCTCGCGTGCCTTGTGCTTGTCGTTCTGTTGATCAAGTAAACGGCCATGTTCACAGCTTCGGCCCACCATTTTACATCAACGCACTTGAAGTGCATCATACCTCGTGCCTTCTCGATGATCGTTCTGTTCATGCGTTCTGCCACTCCGTTTTGTTGTGGGCTATAAGATACAGTAGTTTGGTGAACAATCCCATGTTTGCAGCAAAAGTCGGGCAACTTCTTGTATTTGTATTCACCACCGTTATCGGATCGCACACACTTCAGTCTTGTGTCAAATTGGGTTTCCATCATGGTCTTGTACTCGCGAAACCTTGTTGTTACTTCGGACTTCTGCTTCAGAAAGTACGTCGTCGCATATCCAGAACAATCGTCAGCGAATGTCAGAATATACCTGGCTCCGCCCGGTGAGAGTGACTTCATTGGTCCCATCACGTCCGTGTGCACGAGTTGCAAAACATTCATTGTCTTGGTCGTCGATCGCTTTGGAAATGACGTCACTGCCATATTTCCTTTCATGCACCCTCCGCAGATGTCATTACTGTTGCCTTTCGCAATGGTTGGTAGGCCGCCTGTCGCCTGTTGTGACTTCTTGTACGTCTCAAAGCTGGTAGGACCAAGTCTGGCGTGCCACAGTTCCCGTGGACTACTCGCTGCCTCAAAGGTCGCAAACATGGCATGTTCATGCTCAACCCGCAACGTGTAGACACTTCCTTGTCGCTTGGCAGACAAAACTTCTCCACCCTTGAGTATCACGCGGTTCCGGTGCAAGAGTCGAAGACAGTGACCATCATGGATGTGCTCCATATCCCGACGCTCGACAGAGTTTGTTGTCAGTGTCCAAAGGGACGACGCGAGGGATGGAAGTGCGATTTGGGCAATTGCATTGCTGGGCGATTATTGCGAATGCTTTCATCTCCTTGACCTTCTAATTTTCAGTCATTTCCGCTTCCGGTTTCATGGTCTCAATGTGAGCCAGTAATCCCTTCCTTTCGAGTGTCATTCGCATGTTGAATTCGCAGTGGAAGTAGTTGCCACTTGTGAGCAAGTCTTCGGGTCGCTTCATTGCTCCACAGATTGAGCGGTTGGGCTCATAACCTGACCGTTTGACTGGAAATTGGAAAGTGTATTGGTGTGAGTTATGCACAGTTCCTATACTTCCGCTGGGTTAAGTCTGTGTGCTCTTTGTTGTTTGCCTTCCAGAACTTACCATCCTGCTGTCCTGTTCGAGAAGCTTTGCTCGCTCCGTTCTAAAACGTTCGTTGTGCAGCCTTGGAACCATCGGTGTACGTTGTCTCATCCATATCGTGTTGATTTTGATGACGTCAGTGCCACGCCAACAGTTTGCAGAACGATTTCGACAGTTTCTTTGATAATGTGAAGGTAAACGCAATCTAGGTGAATGCAAATGCACACCACAGTAAATTTCCTGCAGTATAGTATGTATTTGGTGTCTGAGGTAAACTGAGTTCCCTCTGTGAACTTGTTCAAGCACTCATTGAATTCCCTCGTACATGTTGAACAAACTACCACGTACAAACACTTTAGTAGTAGACCTTGTCCAGGTCGCTCCCTTGAGTAACCCGGAGTCGGTGTGATAGCTTATCACACCGACTCTGTGATAGGCTATCACACCGACTCCGGGTTACTTAATCATCCAAATGCACACAGAAATTTATGCTACCAAATCAACACGTCCCAATTAAATGAGGGAACCTAACCCAATTGTAGGAGAATAGACGCCAGGACGTGCGCAGATACCGATGCTAGTACTGAGTACGACCTCCATCTGCACGTAGAGCACCTCGCATGCGCTTGGGCATGGAACGGACGAGATTTTGAATGGTGTGGACACTCAAGTTGTTCCATGCGTCCACGAGCACCTGTTTGAGCTGCTCGGTGGACGTCGGTGCGCTTTTGCACACCTCCACCTCCATCAAAGCCAAGACATGCTCAATAGGATTGAGGTGTGGGCTCTGGGGAGGGTGCGGGAGGGTCTGCAGGTCGATGTCCTCAAAGTATTGCTTGGTCAACTTGGCCGTGTGTGCAAGAAGTGAAACTTGTGGTCGAGGCCAAGTTTGTACATCGTCTGCGGCAAGTTGTCTTCCATAATGTTCTTGTAGTAGTCGGCAGTGACGTTTTCTTCACAGATATGCAGAACGCCGGCCCCATAGAGCGGAATTCCGCCCCAAGCTTGACGCCGCATTTGAACGTTGGCACGAGACACACCCGATTGTACTCTTCGCCAGGTTAAAGCCACACGTAGACGCGTCGGACGTATCGTAGAATTGGAAGAACTTCACAACGATTGACAAGACACCACCGGTAAAGAATCACAGGATCGGGAGGTAGTGCTATGTAAGACGTGTAATTAGGCAAGCGCAATTACTAAACAACACTAACACACATCAATGTATGCTCGCAGGACACTGTCCTGAATACGTGCACAAAGTTAACTTAGCGGGGCTGAATCTCACTGCGCAGCCGCCTCTGCTCAACGCATTATCGATGAACGCGGAGTCTATGAGGGAGTAAGCGCACAACCAATAACCAATACAATACCTCAATCCAAACACTCTCTTGGATTCGCCGAACCACTAGTAACTAGGACCCCGCTTTAGGCGTATTGGTCCACGTCACTTCATGCGGTTGAGACAAACTCCGCAACCCGCTTGGCCCTCACGAGGCAAATTCCGATCTCTGTATTATGCATTAAGGAGGTTTGCTCCCGGTGGGTTCTCTTCAACGGCCCCTGCCAGACTCAATCAGGCGCGAAGCGTCGCGTCGATCACGGTAGGCAACCGTCGCGCAACGGGCAGATACTGTACCGTGCCTACCCTACAATAGCATACAATAACTTGTATATCACTCAAGGTAATTGGCTAAGTACACTGATCGAGCGGGCTTGATCGCGGATCCAGCAACCTTCTCCTGAACGTGCTCACCGATTCCGCCGACTTCACCATAGCGTCTCAGTAGATCTAGCCGAGCATACACCATCTTCCGCCAAATCATTGCCGTCGATTTCGCCAACTCGTAGACATCATGTAGGACTATTCAGTATGATCTCCCAGACGCTGGCTGACTACTCCCATATGGTCAAGGGGATTCCGCCAACACTGTGAGTGATCCCGTCGAGAGTTGGAGGCATGCTTTGCGACTCTGGCTGAATACCATGTCACATCCATGGGTGTTAGCTGACTCCATCCATACTATTCAGCCACACTGAACATGGCTGAATGATGAACAGGGCATGCTTCTACTGCTGGGTTGTCCAGTCCATGTACTTCTTGGCATACTCCCGTCGGTTCTTCTTGTTCGTCAATGAATGGCTTCTTGCAAGCCGCCCGGCCATGCAGACCTGCCTTGTGCAGTATTTGGCGCACCGTTTTCTCGCTAACAATTACATGATGATGTTCATGAAGTGTCTGCAATAGTGCAGCTCTGCTAGCCTTCCTGCTGTGCATAACTTCGCGCACGATGATGCTTTCGACAAGACTGTCCACTAGTGGACGGTCACGGCAGATCCGCAACAAATCGTGCTTTGTTAACTTGACAATTATGTTGCGGACTGTACTCACTGGTAGCAGTGTTTGCTTGGCAATTGCCTTGTAGCCGTGCCCGTTGTCGTGCTGTTTGATGACCAGCAGCCGAATCTCCATCGAGTGCTCAGTTCGGCGAGCCGTAGGCGGCGCTGTGCACAGTACAACCGATTAGAGTCGTCAATGCAGTTAATGTGGTCCGAATGGGTGTGGTGGAGGCAGCTGCTATGTATACCAGGCAGTGAGGCCAGCATGGCCTGACAGATTTCTGCGGGTGTCATCATTTTCTTGGGGCGGCTGATTGCGGAGTGACAGTAGAATTGAGCACCAGAGCTTAATCGAGCAGTCCACAGTGCTGACAAATTTACGCCAATCACAGGTCTCCATGTGCGGAAAGTTTCGTGGCTAGAACCTTCACCGCAGCAAAGAAAATTCCACTCATGTGCAAATCTCATTGGGGTGCCATCACTTGCTGGACCCACTGAATGATGTAAATGCGGCTATGTACAGTGGGTCAATTAATAAATTCAATTTTTGGCACCCTTCAAATTCATTTGGGAATGTGGAGTTTTCTCCAAGACTAAGAACGTTCTCAGCGCAGAAGGTCCCACAAATACCAGCCCGTGATTGGTCATCATGGTCAGTGCACTTTGAGCGCATTTTGACGCAACCTGATGGAGCTGCCTGCTCACTTAAAAATAGCCCACCCAAGTCAATGTTGACCCCCAGCGAGATTTGCAGTGCTCTGTTGAGCTCACCGCCAGGTGAGTGAGCAGTGGCTTGCCGGTTCAAGCAATGACACTCCCACTTACTGTCGCATGGTTGTTGGATTCGCGCCCGCGGTGGCCCGACCAAGTACTAGCGCCATGGTGGTCTTGCCACGCATGCTGCGTTGTATGCTTATCTGTGATGCATGTATTGGTGGTCATCAGCTCTGGGTGCCAACATCAACTTGGTAGGTGGTAATTTGGTAATTTCAGTCGGCTATTCTGCGAACTCACATTCTGAAACTCATTGTGTGCTCCGTCATCCTCATCACTATTATATATCTAATCCTTCCCTAGCGGGTGTCTACCTCACTCTCCAACCGATCTACTCGTTGTCCTCGCACACTTCGTCTTCCCAGTTCCAGAAGCAACGATCGCTGTTCTGACGGCACTCGCGCTTGTTCATGTCCGCGCACTTGCGTGGCGCAGGCGTCGGGCGCGAAGTCGGCGTCGACGTTGGCGCATCCGTTGGCGCATCCGTCGGATCGTCCGAGCCGCCAATGGCCGCCAAGATGTTGATGCGGCCGTGGCCGTAGTTGTTGTTCGGAAACGAGTCGTCTGGCGTGTTGCCGCACTGCTGGTTGACGGTCTTGAGCGACTTGTCGGTGGTGCCGRTGAGCAGCTTGCGCACGGCGTCGTACTTGAGTCCCGGCTTGGCGTTGAGCAGCAGCGCGACACAGCCCGACACGTGTGGCGTGGCCATGGACGTGCCCGAGATCGTGTTGTACTTATCGACGCCCGTGTTCCATGCCGAACGCACCTGGTGGCCTGGCGCCGAGATGTCTGGCTTGACGAGGCCGCTCTTGGCCGGACCCTTGGAGCTGAAGTCGGCCAGCGCGTCGTTCACGTCGGTGGCACCGACAGCGATGACGTTGGCGTAGTCGCCTGGCGAGCTGGCCGTACCGCAGTCCGGTCCTTCGTTGCCGTTGGCAAAGATCGGGATGATGCCGGCCGCGTGCCACGCGTCCACGGCGCTCTGGTAGAAGTCACGGCCCTGGCCACCGCCCCACGAGTTGCTCACGACGTGTGGCGCCTTGGAGCAGTCCTTCTTGTTGCCCTTCGTGTCGGTCGGACACGTGATGAACTGCGCGCAGCCCAGCAGATCCGACTCCGGACAGCCGCTCGAGCGGCAGCCCTTGCACGCCATCCACGTCGCGCCAGGCGCCACGCCCACGCCGTTGGTGCCGGCGATGGTGCCCATGGTGTGCGTGCCGTGGCCGTTGCCATCGTACGGCGCGTCTTTCTTCTTCTCTGGGTCGAACCAGCCGTAGTCGCCACGGAAGTTGCTCTTGAGCGCCTCGTGCGTGCCCAAGACGCCGGTGTCGATGTTGGCGACGACGATGCCCTGGCCCTTGAAGCCCTTGGCCCACACGTCGCTGGCATGGATCTTGCTCACGCCCCACTCGTTGGCCGCCGTCGTGTTGAAGTGCATGTCGTCGACGCTGTTGCTGACGGTCACCATGGGCAACGGCAGCACTTGCTCTTCACGCACTTCCTGCACGCCTGGCAACGCGCTCAGCTTGGCGACCAAGGCGGCCGAAGCGCCTTCGATGAACACCTGGTTGCTGATCCAGAAGCTCTGCGAGCTTGTGAAGTCGGCCGACGACGACTCGTGCGCCAACAAGGCCGACACGGCTGCCTGGCTGTGCGTGGCCTGCGTCTCGAGCTGGTGCACGAGGTTGTCAATGAGCGCGCCACGCGACGTGAACGCCGCTTCTTGGACGCTCTGGATGGTCTGCTTCGGGCTATCCTTCATCGTCACGATGAGGTTGACGCTGCCTTGCTGGCGCAGCGTGCGGTGCACGGCGGGGGCGACCACTGGTGCGGCCGACGACACAGCCACGAAAGCGGCGAGTGCGAGCAGAGGAGCGAACTTGATGCTGACCATGGTGGACGACTGGGAGAACGATCGAGCGTGCGACGAGTTGCTGGCTGGTTGCTGTGGGTGCTCGATGGCGGGCGAATTGGAGAGTGAGTGGAGTGGCTGGTGTTGTGCTGGGGCAAGCAGTCGTTTGATCTAGCGACTCGTAGACGGCTGGATGGGTAGGTGAGCATTGCGTGGTTGAGTGGACGCCAGCTCGTACTGGTACCTCACTGGAATCGTACCATGTGCGTCGAAAGATGGAGGGTTGCGTCCTGTTCTCAGGTGGACGGGAAGCGTGTACCTTGCATATGACTCAGCCACCGTCGTCGACGTCGTTGTCGTCGTGAGTGGCTCCTGAGCCAGCTGAGTCAGCTGGAAGAGGCTGTCGTTGACAGAGGACACGACCGCACGTGGACACGGATGGAGAAGGTGGGCGTGTCAGGTTCGATTGTGGGGTCAACGGCGGACGTCATGCGGAGTGGGACGCCTTGATGCGACTTGGAACGAAGTGCGGCATCTGAGTCTGGAAGACGAGTCTTCTTCAATGGTCTCGCCAACGTTTCGCTGTCGTGGACGAACCATCGTCCGCTGTCTGCCGCCGCCTCGATTTCGTTCGGTGGGCGACGATGGTACTAGTATGTTGTTGATGCTGAGAATTATGAATGCGCGAGGTGGGCTGTGTCGCGTGGGCAATGGGTTGGTACTCGGGTTTTGCACACTGACGCGCTGGCCGACTTCAGCTCCAAGGGTCCAGCCAAGAGCGGCCTCGTCAAGCCAGACATCTCGGCGCCAGGCCACCAGGTGCGCTCGGCATGGAACACGGGCGTCGATAAGTACAACACGATCTCGGGCACGTCCATGGCCACGCCACACGTGTCGGGCTGTGTCGCGCTGCTGCTCAACGCCAAGCCGGGACTCAAGTACGACGCCGTGCGCAAGCTGCTCAYCGGCACCACCGACAAGTCGCTCAAGACCGTCAACCAGCAGTGCGGCAACACGCCAGACGACTCGTTTCCGAACAACAACTACGGCCACGGCCGCATCAACATCTTGGCGGCCATTGGCGGCTCGGACGATCCGACGGATGCGCCAACGGATGCGCCAACGTCGACGCCGACTTCGCGCCCGACGCCTGCGCCACGCAAGTGCGCGGACATGAACAAGCGCGAGTGCCGTCAGAACAGCGATCGTTGCTTCTGGAACTGGGAAGACGAAGTGTGCGAGGACAACGAGTAGATCGGTTGGAGAGTGAGGTAGACACCCGCTAGTCGCGGAGTGTGCAAGTGTATGTGTGAGTTAACGATGTAAAAACACGAACAATGTGAGATTGTGTGAAAAATGACATATTTGTGTTTGAAAGTGAAAATGCTGCAACAACCCTCCTTGATGCTAAATATTGGCTGCTGCCTCCATGATCAGTACAGTACACTCAGTTAGTATATTTCACTAGTTAGTTCGGCAACTTGCGTCGCAGAATGAAGCTCAGAGCCATCTGCTTTGCGATCACCCAAGTTGGCACACGCTGCTGTCCACGATCCCAGTGCAGTGTCTCCACCTGGTTGCAGTTTGGTCGAAGATCTGAGATGCATGTTGGCGCCCCTTTCCGCTCAGCTGAAGTTTTCTTGCCGTGACAGCGCGCACATCTTGTTTCCATGGATGCTTTTTTGTGGTAAATTGGACGCGAAAGAGCATTGTAAAGCAATAGCCACATGATCACACAAATATACTTGCATTCCTACAAAACTAGACATAATGTAGCTCTACTTTTACGCTGTCGAGGTCACGCTCATCTTTTCGTTGTGCTCGTCTCCGTCCTGAAGGGCTTTCTCCCAGCCTTCCTTACGGAACTCGCCTTCGATCTTGGCCATGACAACTGAGGCCAAGCAGTTGCCTAGCACGTTGGTGCATGCGCGAGCCATGTTCATAATCCAGTCAGCACCGAGGATCAAGCCCAAAGGCCACAATGGGATGTTGAACTGTTCCACAGTCGCGGTCAACACAACAATAGCGGCCGAGCGCACACCAGCCACACCCTTAGACGAGAGCATGAGCATCAACACCATCACGATCTGCTCGTTGATGGACTTGTCCACGCCCGCGGCTTGCGCGCAGAAGACGGAGGCGAGGGCCAGGTAGAGGGTCGAACCATCGAGGTTGAACGAGTAGCCGAACGGCACGACGAAAGCCGAGACGTGAGGCGACACACCGTAGAGTTCAAGGCACTCGAGCACCTTTGGCAGAGCGGCTTCAGACGTGGCGGTCGTAAAGGCAATGATGAGTGGCTCGCGGATGGCAGCGAAGAACTCGAGCGGGTTGATCTTGAAGAAGAACATGATAGGGCCGAACACTGTCGCGATGTAGATAATGAGCGTGACGTAGACGGTGAGAATGAAGGCGCCCAAGCTGCCGAGAGCGGACAAGCCGTGCTGGCTGATGGCATCACCGACGGCGAAGCACACACCGATCGGCGCGGTCCAGATCACAATGGTAACGAACTTGAACATCATCTCCATGACGGCACGCGACAGGTTGAGAATCTGCTTCTTGTGCTCAGAATCGCCCAACTGGGCAGTGGCAGCACCGACAAGGATAGCGGCAACAAGCACTTGGAGCAATTCGGACGAACCAGAGCCACCCATCATCTCACCCCACGTCTTAGGCGTCAAGTGGTTGATCCACGCCGCGAACGTGAATGGCGTTGGGTTGCTGGCTGGCTTGTACTCCGTCTTGGTCAGGCCGACATCACCAGGACGCACAAGGTTGACGGCGATCAAGCCAAAGATGAGGGCAATGGTCTTTAGCACATGAACACGAGTGAGTTTCCATCATCCGGTGGTCCAGCTATCGTCAATCGTGTCCAGAACTCACCGTCACAACTTCAAAGTACAGGAACGACTTCCAGGACAGACGTCCCAATTGCTTCATGTCATCGTGACCAGCAATACCGACAACGAGCGATGAGAACACGAGCGGGAAGACGACGAACTGGATCGTACGCAGGAACACTTGCTGCAGCGGCGCCGCCTTCTTGGCAAACGACGGTGCAAATTGACCCAACAGGATGCCCACGACCGTGCCCAGAATGATCCAAAAAGTGAGCGAGCCCAAGATCTTGCGCGCCATCGACTTCTTCTTTGGCCCATCCGGCTGCATCATTGTAAACGACGTGGATGTCGGCATCGTGCTTGAGCTCTCGAGTGTGTGGTCGTGTGCTGAACTGTGTTGTGCTGGGCTGAGCTGGGCTGAGCTGTGGCGCTGAGCCGGCAAAAGTGGGAATGAAGAGCCGAGTGACGACCCAGACGCACGTCCGAGTTGGGCTGAGGAGGTCAACTGAGCTCAAACAGCCACCGCTGTGCAGTGCGCAGTGTGCACCCACTCGCGCGCAGGTGGGGTGACCCCGTTGTCCCTCTCATAATCCGTTCCCCGTGCAATCGAATGGTGGGCGTGGTGCCCGACGGGCACCACGGGCACTGCCCGTCGCTCCTGGTGAACGTGCCTGCCACAGTTTATGCACGCGCGTGCGGTGGTGTCGGTGGGAAAGCGGGCGCCAGACATCCGGTCCGCGGTCATCAGGTGGTCAAGCACAGGGCTCCGAGCCTGCCCCGGCTCTCGTGCAGTATCAAGTGGTTGGTTAACCACGTGGTACGGGTGTCTCGATGGACACGTGATGGGGCCAGCTGGCCGCGGCACGCAGGTGCCAGCCAGCTGGCCGCCAGCTGGTCCTGGGTGGAGTTTCAGTTTCTTTTGCCGTTGACTGCACACGAATGTGCCACCTGCATTCTGAAGTTGGCGCTCTCTCTGCTGACCGCGACGTCCAAATCCAAGCGGCCGTCAACATGACCTGGGACCTGCTGGTGCGCTGGATCGTCGATGGATGGCTTGAACTGCGTTGCTTGTTTGGTGGACGCTCGGGTTCATCCTGTGGGCAAAATGTATTTTTTGTTGTTGAATGTTGGAGCGTGTCCCCGTGCGTAGCAAAGCGCGCGGACAGGGCGGGGGCAGTGTCACTGTGGCGAGTTGAAGCGCAGGCAATGGTCATCTGCTACGTTTGTAGGCTCTTCGCACACGCAACACCCGCAGAACACCACGTTCGATGATGGCAGGCAACGCTAGTGCCGTGGGTGTGGTGCGGTGCGACGCAAAGCCAAGCGCTGATCGAAGTGGCTTCTGCACGCTGGTTGCAACGCCTGCTGTGTGGACTGTGTCGCACCTCCAAGCGGCTGGATCAACCGTTTGCGCCATTGCTTGATCGATCGTGCAGGGGCGCGATCGTTTGTGCCGGATACAGAACATTGCGACAATGCAGGTGTGTGCCTTGGTCAGTCGAGATGACTTGGAGCAGCACGCAGCTGCAAAATGGCTGTGAAAATTACAATGCAGGTGCTTGGCAATTTGCTCAGTCTACAACGACACACGCGCCTTGTGCGTGGACGAATGCGCTTGAAGAAAGCCTTCGCGGTTGTTTCTACAGATGTGCAGCGAGCGTCACACGGCGCCTCGCTTCGTTTGTGCTCTTGAAGTTGCAATCATGCCCGGGCGTCTCATCAAAACGAGCAGCACAGGCAAACCAGTGTCTGCCCATCGGCGATGCCCATCTTCAACTGCGTCGAACTGACGACCGAATACACGACATGGGAGAATGGGGGCATGTTGTGTGCACATTCGACTTCAATCAGCTGGGCATTCTGTTGTTGGACTGGGTTGGACTTGAGGCTGGCTTTCTGATAGCAAGTGCTCCAACTTCAACGAGAACATGGCCATTCTCGAGCCAAGTGCCACGCGAGAATCACGCAGCCTCATCGACACCATAAGCCATGATGTCGATTTTATTAGGAGATGAAATGGAGCAATTGGGAAATGCCCAGGCCTTTCGTCTCGAGTCGAGACTCCTGACGACTTGATGCTTCCCGCCCTGCGCGCATTGAGGATGCAATGACTCGTCCCATGCATGTCACCTCCGAGATGACCACCAAAAGCCCTCGCATGACAATCCATCCACCAACACTGGTCACGACGTTGTGATATTTTGAAGGTGGGATCGGCAATCACTGAACGCGAGGTGATTGGAAGCGTTCTCGACTGGGCGAGCCCAAGCAGCGCAGATGACAAACTTGCACGGTGGCACATCCATTTAATCGGATGGCGTCGGTCACCCACATGGCAGAAGTTTGCGTTCAGTGCATCGTTGTGTGTTGCGTTGGTCTCATCTATCTTTTCCGTTCCTCGATTAAAAGTCTATCTCGCCAAAATGCAGTTGTTCAGTGCACGATCACAAAAACGATGAGATCATCCTCGCAACGGGACGGATCCAATGGCCGTACTGCCAGCAGAACAAGCCCTTCAAACGCCGATCCGCGCGTTGCCACACCTGGTCGTTCACAAGCTCAGCATGCTGCGTGAGTCCGCTGTATTCCTGACGGAAGGACTCGCGTAACGCCGGGTTCTTCGTGTACATCACCAGCTGCGACTCCAGATCGCACCCGTACGACCGCCGACCGAAGTTGGAGCTGCCCATGATCGTAAGAGGGACGGTACCACCAGGTTGTGGACTGAACCACATGCCCTTACCGTGGAACGTCCAGGAGGGGCGTCCGAACTCACGAATATGCGTCGACAGTCCGCCACGTGAGCGAGTCTGGTCGTAGAACTCCTGTTCGATCAGCGAATACGCCATCGGCAGTGCGCCTTTCACACCGTTGGCCTTGAAGAAGCCGTTGGCCTTGGGAGCTGCCGCGAGCACGTCCAAATGAGCATGTGATTCGACTAGCAGTTGCTCCAGGAACGGTGGGAAGTTGAGGTATCCTGAGGCAATGCTGAGAGATGACTGCGCCGGCAGCATCGGCATGAGTGCTGTGAGCAATTCTTCATCTTGGGTCATATTGATGGGCGAGAACTGGATCGTTGGGAATGCCCACGTATCGTTTGCGTCAAAGTTCAGCTTGTGGTCATCTGGGTGCTTCGACTGCTCGACCAAGTCTTGGAAAGCCTGCTTCATGACCTGCATCCGCGCCGCCGTGTCGTTGTTGACGCCCTCGAGCTCGTACGTCTGCTTCTTGTCGGACTGCAGCTTCACGCGGAACGCATGCGCCGCCACGATGTCCACAAATTCGTGGTAGAACGTTGCCAGCGCGCCACAGTTGGCCATTTGTACGTATCGGTCCTGGCGATTGGTGAAGTAGTCCTCGCTCAAATTGGCGCCGCTCAGCACCAGCACGTCGTCCACAAGATACACCTTGGCATGGCTCACGCCCATCGTCTCATTGAACGGCGGCGGCAAGAACGCTTTGACGCCGTTGAGCTGCGGCACTTTATAGAGAAAGAGCTGGCACTGCTGCGGATATTGCGCCAGCAGTGGTTTGAGCATCGCGACCGAGCTGCGCGTTTGACCACCGCGTTGACCTCGCGAGTAGTCCAGCACGATCTGCACCTTCAGCCCTGGATTGGCTTGGAGCTGCTCGTGCAGACAGCGCACGAGCTGCTGCTCCAGCTCGCCCGTGCCCAAGTACAGCGACGAGATGGTGATGCGATGGCGGGCGCCGCGAATATTGGTCAGCAGCTGCTCGTAGAACTCGGTAGGCGTCGCGATCACGCGCACATCGGCGCTATTGAGCGGGAACACACGCGAGTGGTGGCGCAGCGTGCGGAAGATGTGCTCAAAGTCGCACCGCGGCGCGGTGGTTGGCGCCGGCGGTGCATCGGTCATCTCTTCGCCTTCACTGGCGCCGTTGACGCACGCGGTTCGTCATTCACAGTGTGGAGGTGTTACTGTCAACGCCCCTCCCAGAGTCGAAGTTCACGATTTGGGGTTGATGTCGCTGAGCAAACCTCAGTTCCTAATTGCGAATGATTTCCCTCTTTATGTTAATGAAGAATCGACAGTTATAGTGTAATATTGATGGGCGGTTGAGCGGATGCTGTCAGTGATGATCGACCTTTGTGTTGGCTTTCATGCGGGGACCTACCTTGCAAGTGCGCTTGTTAGCTCCGTACGTGCGTCTGTACCTGATATTTAATGCTGGTCCAGCATCACGACAGTTACCATCCAAATCGCCAGATTAAAGCGAACGAGAACTTTCAGCTTTGCTTGCAGTCCCATGAACCAGCTACATGCTTAAGATGCGGCATATGATCGTGCCCGGCCCGTTCTCACCTATTTGGAGCTTCCCTTCCGAAGTCAGAGAGTCATTCTCGATTTTGCTCTCTTCTTTCCAGATTCAAGCCCTGAACGTCCGATGATTCGAAGCCAAGGCACTCATCGATCGGCCAACCGAGATCGAAACTCATCGTTGCCCACGCCAAGCTTTTCCATGTCGATCCTGCACCAGGACCAAGCCAGAGAAGCCAATATGTCTGGACCAGCACCATCGCGGAGTCAGCGTGAAGTCAACCGTAGAGCTGGTTCAGCTCTAACACCAAATGTGCGGTGGTTATAAGCATGTCTCTGCTGAAGAAAACTTGGCAGGGACTGGCGTTCAGCGCGGTGTGGTAGCTTGCGCGGATTGCGAAAGCAACTGCGGGGAGGAGGCGGGTCCAGTTGACATCGGAGTTGCGCACCAATGACTTGATGCACGCGCTCCAGAATGGAGTTCGCTTGGGGATTTGACAGTTGTCGGCACATCCTTGACGCCACAGCTTTTGAGCATCTCTTCAAATTTGGAGCCTGCGAACTCGGCGCCTTGATCGTGTACGCAGCGTGGGGGGAGGGTTCTCGGGTACCGACAAACCAGCATTCGTCGAGTGTCACTGCTGTTTTGCGTGCTGACTTGTTTCGCAAAGGTGCAATTTTCATACAGCGAGTGGCTGGATCCATCATTGTCATCCGAAGCACTGTTCGGTGGTGTCGGCAACTGCCATTGTCGTTGTCAAACTGTGCGGTCCTATCAGGTCCAGGTGCACCGAGTGCCAGGAGATCGAGTCGACTTCTTTCGCCGGGACGTGACCATACGCCTTCAGCCTGAGCTTGTAAGCGTCGCATATGGCACATGTCTTGACATACTCTTCCACCGCTTTCTGCATTCCAGGCCATGCGAGACCCACATTCATAGATTCATACATCAGCTTTGAGCCTGGACGCAGGGAGTGAGTCGTGGTAAACTTGCAAGACCGAGTGTTGAAGTTTCTTTGGAGCGACGACCCGTGTTGAGTCCTTGTCGAACGCGTCCCACAAGTGGTTATGACATGGCTGATAGTGTGGTCTACACAAGAATTGGTTATGGTATGGGTGACAGAGAACGGGTCGGATAGTTTGTGGCTTAGTATTGCATATTTACGGATCTAGTCTAGGAGCAGTTTCGGATGCTTTAGTGACCGACCGAAGGGTCGTTAGTGGTTGGGTCGCTATTGCATTGCGATCTTGCCATTCTATTTTTTCTCTCCTTTTTTCCGACCAGTACACAAGTCCCCCAAAAGACGCGTCGTTTCAATAACACACAGAGAAGCCTGCAAGCAACACAAGAACACGTTAGTGTGACGGAGGGCCCTTGTGTAAGCTTTAAGTGCGTTTACACCCCATTCTTCTGCTTCTGTGAGCTGCCCTGTAAGTGAAGGCAGGGACACCATCCGCCGATCGGGTATTCCACTTGGTCAAGATTTAAAGAAATCGAGGAAGTCAAGAAAGAAGATATTTGTTGTCTATGAAGCCTTTGTCTCCATCGTACATGCTTTTCGTCGCACATACGCCGTCGAGCCGAAGTCAAAACGCTCAGGCGCTCTACGACAATAGATGCAGGAACTTGGTTGTGTACTCTCGTTGAGAGCCTTGCCACCGTGCTGCAGAGCAAGCTGATGCTAGTGCACCAGAGGAGCTGTCGCATGACAGCTTTCAGCGATGGTGGTGTGGAACGGCATGGTCCGCCGAAATCCATGAGCGTTCGGTTCTCATGAAGAAATCGTACGACGTGCAAGTGTCCTCGCTCTGCGGCTTCATCCATTGCCTTTGTCGTGCAGCCTTCAGTCCTGTGCTCGTGAAGGTATCAGACAACGTGCAAGTGTCCCTTGGAACCCGCGGTGTCCATTGCATTGGCTGTACATCGTTCTATCCGGTGCTCGTGCCAGAACTTGACGACATCGATGTGTCCATTGCCAGCTGCACCATCCATAGCCTCTGTGGTGCATGTTTGCTCGCCAGAAAATATGTTGGACGACCTGGTTAAAATCTCACACCACGTCAAGGTGACCATTCTCCGCAGATTTATCCATCGCATTACTCGTGCGCTGGCACAGTCGGTGTTGGAGGAGATACAGCGCAACTGGCAAGTGTCCCTTTCCAGCCGCGCGCCACATTGGGTCATTTGTGCAGCCTTCCGCTCGATGCTGGTGCAGGAATTAAAGCAGCCGTGCGCAATTGACATATCTTTATCATAAATAATCTTGTAAACTCACCCAGCGCCGAGCTTATCGCCGATTTTCCACGATAAGCATTTTCTATTGCTACTATGGGAGCCTCGGAATTAACCTTACTGCGGATCGGCCAATCAAATTCGTATATGATGGTTTGATGTCTAACCACGATTGTCACTGATAAGTAGATCAGCCCTCTGATTGGCTAAGTCTATTCACGAATTACTTGGTCGGTGATCACTAATTCGTGGCTGGCGCAGTTGTCAAGAAATATCGGGAGTGCTTGCAATGCACTTGGCGGCATTGTTGTGAGAACACGGCCAGTCAATTCTAATTCCGTTACCCCGCAGGAAGAAAGCAACAACCCACTGAGCGAACATGTCCGAAGAGTATGCCGTTGAGCGCATTGTCGGCGTGAAGAGGGTGAAGCAAGGAAGGAAGCGCCACTGCACCAGGTACCAAGTTAAGTGGGAGTTAAGTGGGAGGGCTTTGATGAGCTGACGTAGAAGTCCGCTTCCATTCTCACGAACTGCCAGTCGAAGATCGACGAGTACCTGGGGCAACAAGCTGGTGTGACGCCATCACAGGCACCATGCCCGGTCGCTGATGCGTCCGCTGAAGAGATTACCGAAAGCATCCGTCCCGCGCCGGCACACGACACAGGGAACACCGGTGGCGAAGACGTGGTACCGGAGGATGACTGGTTTCCGATGGACGGAGAACCAGCACCAAATCCTGCGCCGGCCGACGGTGACTTCGCACTCGAAGATGAAACCAGCACGATGCGAGCAGGATCAAGCGCAAACGAAGCGTCCTCGTCCCACTCAACCCGACGCTCACGCTCGTGGGGAACAAGAAAGACAGAGAAGAAAAGCGATGGGTTTCTTGACTCCGACGTCAGCGATGGTGAAGACGAATTCGACGACATCGCTTGCGACGAAGTCTTGCTCGTCGAAAGCGATGGGGCAGACGACCTCCACAGAAAGCTCAAGAACGACGGGCTGCGTCAAATGGCTATTGATGATTTCACGAATGCGTACGCAGAGGACACGATAAAAGCTGCCGAAGACGTCAATCCGTTTGAAGGTGGTCCCGTTGTCTCGGAAGCAGCAGCTGCAGCAGCGAAGACTATGAAACCAATTGACCTCGTCTTCTTCTTCATGCCGAAGTCATTGTGGCGCCGCATTGCCATCGAAACCTATCACTACGAGCGTCAGCCAAGAGAAGAACGAGCGCGCCAAGCTCGAAGACGTATACTTCGGATATATTCAAGAGCTGTCCCCGCGGAAAAGTTTGCGAAAGCTCAGCGCAAGCTGGCCATGTTCGAGGAAGTACTTCCGCATGAGATTTTGACGATGCTTGGGCTGTTGGTCGCGCGGTCTTTGTGCCCCATGAAAATGGGGATCGAGTGACATTCGATGTCAACCTCACAAGGAGCTATTCCTGCGGGAACGTGGTCAAGATTCATGCCAAGACAACGCTACCGCGACATCTTCAGATTCCGGCACTTCAGCGACAATAAGCATGCGATGGCGAAAAACGACCGCGCATGGAAGGCTCGTTCATCACTTCCATTTTCACGCAACACATTCACATCTCCGTTGTGCTGTTATTGTTAGCTGCACCCGTCATTTGGAGCGCTCAAGTCACATAATATGTTCTGGATATTATCCAGAACATAAATATTCGAGGGAGTCTCCTGAGCGCAATATTCTAAAAATATGCGTGAGTTCGGAGGCGCAAATCCTACATACAGTACTGTAGTGCGCTGGCAGTAATTTGCTGGGGAAGCACAGTAAATTGGAGCCTTAATATGAACGAATATGATTGGTCGAGCTTATCATGGAAAATCGTCGATAAGAATTCAAGGTTTTTTTCTTATCGCTGATTTTCCACGTTATTTATTTAATATGGCGCTTGGTCGGTGAATAGATAGGCCTCCAGAATATTTATCTGGTAATTGCTTGTGAAAATACAACATTTTACCCCCATCGGCTTCCTCGAGATGGTTTGCCAAAGGTGTGCTCAACCCGGCGACATTGGTTGTGCTGACAAAGGGGGTGCAGAACTTAACGGCGTACGAAGACTTGCCAGCAGTACAACAACTCAACACTGAGACCCCAGCCATTGACTGCATGTCATCAGCTGGAATCGGCTACTGCAAGATGCCTGCAACTAAAGCATTGGCCGCGTCGTCGCAACGTTCGTGTCTGTGCCGTTGACTGCTCAGGTTGGTTTGGACCTGCAAGAGAATGCTTCGCGAGATTTCAGCTACCTTGTGATCTCCACTTGTGGTTATCTCATTCTAATGCTAACCGATCTGGGCAACACCGAGAACGCTCTAGTGAACGTATGCATCTCGTTGAGTTTGTGCGTGGAAAGCAGCCAAGGCGAAGTTATCAATGGCTACGATTGTGTGGAAACCGGCCAATGCATTCACTACGGCAACATCCAGCTTTGTACCCTGCGATGGGAGCGACTGTTTGCTCAGCGCTAATCGCGACACACAGCAAAGCCATGACGTTCAGTGGAACGGTGCTGCTTCACACCGGTGAGATCGTTCGTGGCAGGAACGGCGTGCTGTCACGTACGAACAACGGGATGCTATCGGGATACGCGTTATTACCATCCCTTGACGACGTCAGTATTGAAGACATTGGTGGGCGCTTATGCAAGTATTCGTGGCGTGGGGCTTCGCGATAACGTCAGCCAGAGTTTGTTACGATGAAAGCATGAACGAGTTCATCACGGGCGTCGACTGACGTCCAGCTGCTAAATTTAAGCCTGCGCTACACAATAGCATTCATTATGTTTAAGTGGGCACGTCGACGCACGAGATCAACGCTTGACACGATAACGGTCTACAACCACCTAGATGTGAGTATCATTTTGCTTAGCCCGACCATCACCGGTGGCATCTACCCGACTGGGGCTTCCTACAGTCTGGCACGCCTCGGTAGCAAAGCCAAGGCTGCTCCGTTGCTAACGATGGAAATATGCACGTACACGCTTAGTTGTGCGCTGTGGCACTACATCTGCAAAAAGTACGTGGGGTGGAATGCCGTCAACAATCGCTCAAGCGCAGCCATTGCCGCTCCGATCGTTGTTGGCGTATCTGCGTTGTTGTATCGCATTCCCGCAACATTTTGCTACGTCACGTCGTTCAAGATGCATTATCGGATCGACTACTTCGTCCTAGCGTCATAGCGAGCAACGTACTCGAGTTCCTCCCATTGCCACTCAAGATCGTGTACATTCGGTTTGTGCTCAAACAGAGCTGGAAGCGGTCACAGATGCCAGAGTGGCGTGCTGACCAAGTCGCATGTGGCGCTGGGCGCATGTTTGCTGCCGTTCCTTAGACTGACTGTGGCTGTGGTTTGGCTGCGAGCAGACTCACAGACTTCGGGCGGCATGCCCATCAGCGCCAAAGTCTTTCGCAACCTGATGCGCCAGGGAGACCTGTTCAACTACGAAGAATGCCACTTCAAGGTGAGCGTGGAAGAGCGCTTCGACGTCACATGTATGTACACTGTAATGACACCCAATGATTGAAAACCACTCCAGTTCCTGTCGTACAATACATTGAAAACGGCAAAATTTTTGGACTCTCCAGTGCATGCACTCCTTTCCATCACCTCTCTAATTCCATACATGTCTCATATCGTGACGCCCTCCAGCATTGCATCTGCGAGCACCAAACCTCCCACATTGCATACGGTGCGTCACCCCAACTCAAGCACTTCAACTGCAGAGTGTTGGTTGGGCGCGGTTTGCAGCCAGTTTTGCTGTACCCCACCCCACTGGGGTACGCTCTCGTGGGGGTACGCTCTCGTACCCCCCAGCGTGGTTTCCGCAGAGCAAGTGCGCCCAAGCAGAGCGAGAGAGCGCATCAGGTGGACCGACCGAGTGACCGATTGATCGATTGATCGATCGCCACGCCACTCCATGGAGCCATCCACCACGACCACAGCCACAGCCACGGCAGCATCCACACGAGCGTCCAGCGCGGCCACACCGGCGCCGTCGCTTCACCGCGCCAACACGGCGGACGCCGGCGTGTTCTTCCACGCGGCGCTGCCGCCGGACGAGCGCAGCTTCGCCAGCCAGCACAGCATGTCGGCCGTGCTGGGCCAGCACAGTATGCACGCGTCAGTGCGCGGGCGCTCCAACTCGTGGTCCATGTCGCACGCGCCGCCCACGGTGTACCCCGGGAGCGACCACACCATCGACGCCAAAGCCGAAGCCAAGCTGCGCAAGGAGATGGCCAACGCCGTAAAGGTGGTCGAGACGTTCTTCAGTCCGAAGCTGCTCAAGGACCAGTCCATTCCGCTTGAGCTGCTGTTCGAAGCCAACGGCCTCGTGTTCCTCACGGTGTACAAGGTCGGCTTCTTGTTCTCGGGCAAGGTCGGCAATGGCTTTGTCATTGCTCGTACGACTGCGGGCTGGTCGGCGCCGTCGTTCCTGAGCTCTGGAGGCGTCGGCTTTGGCATGATGGCTGGTGGTGAGATGGTCAACTACATGATCATCCTCAACTCGCGCAGTGCCGTCAAGGTGTTCACGCGCAATGGCCAGTTCCAACTCGGCTCGGAGCTTGACTTGGCTGTTGGTCCAATTGGACGCGCTGCCAGTGCTGCGCTCAACGTTGGACGCGCTGGGTTTGCACCCAACTACTCGTATAGTCACAGCGTCGGGTTGTATGGCGGTATAGGCCTCACCAGCGCCGTCATCTGCACACGCAAGTCAATCAACGCCAAGTGCTACGGCAGTAACGTGACGGCCCGACAGATTCTCGGTGGAGAAGTGCCGTGTGAGCTCGCTGTACCGCTGTGGCAGGCACTGGACAAGGCGCTAGGACTCGAACGGCAATACGTCAAAGGCTTTCCTGTATTGACACCGGCCACCAACGGACTCGTGTGTGACGCATGCAATTTCCAGAACCATCCTGAACGTCATCATTGCGAACGATGCCAAGGACTGCTGGTGTACAGCGTGGGCGTGCATTCGGGCAAGCGCAGTGCCAGTCGACTTGTAATGTCGCGAGAATTGAGCTCGGAAGCGTGAAGTAGACCCTCAGATGTGCCTCGAATTAATAACAGAAAACCACGTGCAGAATTGACAACCAACAAGCTGCAACACAGCAGCCCAAGCATGCGACGCCGACCTGCAGGTGTTGTGCGTGCTGTTCTTGTTACGACTTGGTCGACTTGAACCTCGTTGGAGCTGTGTGCTTATCAGTGATAAGTTATCGCTACGTAGTCACGGTCGATCTACTGACCCTGCCTGCACTGTCTACCATGGAAGATCGCGCACCCATTCGAGCTCAGCCATTCTTTTCGCCTCGATTTTCCTTTGCATCCAGCACAGACGATTTGGCTGCTTCGAGTGAGGTACCTGACGCGACCCAACCAACCGTGGTGGGCCAGCAGACTGCGTTGCGAAAGCGCAAAGCAAGCAACCATGAGCGCCGCAGGAAATGCGTCCTCGTGCTCGCCCCCGCTAGATCGCCTCACGTACGAATGCCCTCGAGGAAAAGACGCGTGTGACGCATTGGCACCATGTGTGTGGTCGACTGACAACTGCAAGCTGAGGTGCTTCACGACACCACGCGAATACGACAACCTTGAAGTGCGCGTCCGCATCAAGCACGGATCGTACAAGAGTGATGTGGAGCGACGCGAAAGACACGCGTGGGGCAACGTCACAAATTGGGATTATCATTCTGATGGAGCAAATGAGCTCACCAACGACAACATCAGCTTCATCGACGTGTTGGATCCCCCCGGCAATCTTCGTTCTTTGTGCGAAACGCGTATCGAAGCTCGGAGCCAGATGTGGTCGAAATATGCTGACTAAGCGCTTGTGCGTACTTCGTGATTCGTAGTGAAGTGATTGGTGGCAAAGTTATCGAGAAATGGCAGACCTTACCATTCAAGGGATATGTCGTCAACATCACGATGGCCAGTGGCTTGCTGCTGAAGACCAAGGTGAAAGGTATCTCGTTCCAGAACATCAACTACAATGGCTCAAGTCCTCCCTTAACCAAAGTGCTGCCGTTAACGGTGACCGATCTCACCATGGACAACGTTATGATGTCGGAGGTGCCCGCTGATCTGGGCAAATTCCAGTCCCTTAATGCGCTGTGAGTGGATTATATGCTATGGTTCTGAGTGTTGCACTCATCGGTCATCTACCTAGGTCTCTTTGCAGCAACTATCTTACAAGGTTTGCATCTGGTAGTACACTTCCTCTCCTGACTGGCTTGTATGTGTTTGTTGGTTCAGCACGAACGCTGCTGGTAACGAATCATTAACCCCTTAACTGTGTTACGGTGCAGGACTTTGGCCGACAATGAGCTGACCGAGCTGGAGACTGCCACCACCAACCTCACGACGTTGTAAGCGACCATTCCGATTAATAAGGTTCCCACGCCATGTAACCATTTCTGGCCTCGCAGGGATATATCCGGGAATAACTTCACATCAATTCCCGACATCGTCCACCAACAACCCAGGCTTATTTATCTGTACGACTACGATTTTCCACCATAAGACCGAACTCCATCGTTTTCTAACTCATGTCTGCAGTCATGTCGAACGAAACCCACTGTCGAATTTGCGCCTCACGGAACAACAATATTAAAGGCTTGAAAACGTGCGAGTTTATTTCGACCGCGACCTGGAAGCTGATCCAGCATGTGCTGCGGATTTCGTACGGAGTCTTGATGAACAGAACGGTCACACCATAAGGGTTTGTGTTACCACGACGGAACCATCGACATCGAGGTCCAACCACACCGCCCTCCTCATAGGTGTTGCGTGCGGGGGCTTTCTCTTGGTAATCGTTGCCGTCATCGCGTTTGTTCGTATTCGGAAAAACAAAAAGCAGTACGTGGTGAAAACCACCACCAACGCATCATCCGAAATGGACGACTTCTTCCGAGGGATGTACCAAGGCGCTGGCGACAACCGCGACGATGACGACGTCCCTGCCCCCAGCGCTTCCGATCACACGGCGCTGTATGGCACGCTCGTCACACGTCGCCTCGATCTCAACGACATCCAAGACGTGCGATGTGTGGGCTGCGGTGGGTTTGGCAAAGTGTGGCTGGTCATGTACCAAGGCAGCACCGAGCTCGCGTCGAAGCGACTCATCAATAGTGCTGGCGCAGAAGGTCGCGAACGCTTTGTGAAGGAAATCCAGCTCAACGCGTCGTTGTCGCACTCGCGGATTGTGAGGTTTGTCGGTGTGGCGTGGAGCACCGGCCGTGATCTGCAAGCGCTGTTCGAGTACATGGCGCGCGGCGACTTGCGCACGTGGTTGACGGACGCAACAGTACCCAAGCGATGAACCGTCGAGAAAGTGCAGAGCGCGTCCGACATCATTGAAGCGCTGCTGTACGTGCACGCGAAAGACATGCGCGCCAAGCTGTGCGACTTTGGTATCGCGCGATTCAAGTCGTCACAAGAGACGATGACGATCGGCATGGGCACGGGGTTGTGGATCGCTCCGGAGATCATCGGGTAGTCAGAAGTACGACCAGTTTGCGGACATCTACTCGTTTGGTGTTGTGTTGTCGGAAATGGACACGCATCAATTGCCATATGAGGACTTGAAGGGCGAAAGCGGGGATCCGCTACCACAATTTGGGATCATCTATCGTGTGGGCGAAGGCTTACTTCGACCGTCATTCAGCCCGAGTTGTCCGCCGTTGATTCTCGACCTTGCCAATCGATGCCTGTCTTTTGATCCAGCGAACCGTCCGACGGCGATCGAAGTGGCTCACGCTCTGGAAAAAATCCAGAGATCTCTGTTGTGCGTTTAATATTGACATGTACATGTGGACTCAAATGCGCTACCAGTACGTCCTATCCACTAGCTACATCATGATCGTCTTCTCCGAGTTAATTGGTGTTGTTTGAATGTTCGGTTGGCATTTTCGGAATATGTAGAGGATAGTACTGGCTTTATTGGACGGTGCCGCCGCGTGTCGCCAAGCGCAGCACGATCGCTTCGTCAATCCTAACTACACGATATATAGTGGAGACCGCGACGAGGAACGCCAGTGATTAATCAACATGTGCGCCTGAAGCCTGGGAGGACCAATGACAACCGGCGAGCACGTAAAGCTTACAGGAGCTTTGTCCAGCAAGTGCTTCAAATGGCAACGCTGGTAGCAGGCAGACAACTCCGATGGCGAACGAGTTGGGATTACAAACCTGAGTTCGGCTTCGTTCAGGTACACCTACGCAGGGCATTGCAGCAGCAGAGACGCCGCGCGCGAAGTATGCAGCCGGGAAGAGCAACATCAGAGATGAAGTTAGCTGTCGCGCGAGAAGAGCCACAGTGCGGTCAAAGGTTAGGGAGCGAAATCGCTGTTGGTTACCACCACTGGCTCGCTGACCTAGCCGTTCCGAGCGGTTCTGCGTAGCCATACGTCGTCGTGTGATAGCGGCGTCGTCGTTGGTCTGGATTCCAGACTTGGAATTTTCGTCAAATGTTTAAAAAAACAGCAGCGCGATTCGTGCTCGAGCACGAGGTGCGTTGGTGTCGCCGCGTGGGACCATCTGTAGTTTTTCTGAAACTTGTTCGATCTTTTTGGTTTGCACCCAATCGTGTGCTAAGGTGGGGCGACATGCCATTCGTTCCATTGGGTGCAGCAGCCACCTGGAGTTTGGCTTCCTGCTCGGAATGGGCGCCCGCTCGGCGTTTGCCCCTGGCACACACAGCGCCAAAGCACTCGCTCTCGCCACACAAGGATCCGCCAAGCAACAGGACGCAGCATGACCGACGTAATACAACCCTCAAACGCAGTGCTTGGCGCAGCCCCAGGTGCAGTCCCAGTACCATCAGGTGCAAATGCAGCCCCAGGTGCAGTCCCAGCACCAGCAGGTGCAAATGCAGCCCCAGGTGCAGTCCCAGCACCAGCAGGTGCAAATGCAGCCCCGGCTCCGATGACCGAAGCACCCTTCCCGTGCAACGCGCCATACAATCGCTTCACGTATGAATGCCCGCGCGGAACCGGGAAATGTGCCGCCACTGCGCCGTGTATTTTGTTCACCAACACGTGTAATTTGAGCTGCTTCTCACCCGCGGACGACACCAACATCGCCGTTAACATCAAGCACGGGTCGTACAAGAGCTACGTGGAGCTGCGTGATGGCGGTAAGCCGGAATGGGCGAATGTCTCCGAATGGGATTACGCAGGATCTGGTGGCAATGAGACATCGAACGACAACCTCAACTTCATCGACGTGTTGAATCCTCGTGCAAAATTGCGTGTTTTGTAAGTCCTGTTGCGTTTGATGTTGCATCGACTGCCGTGTCATGACTGTGTGTGTGTGTGTGGCTATCTATTTGACAAATTCCAGTTCGGTTGCTGGTGGTGCCAACACAAAATGGTTCAAGGGCTACGTCGTCAACGCGACGATGGCCACCGGCTTGCTACTCAATTCCTCGGTGGAAAGTATCTCCTTTCAAAATGTCAATTACAACGGTTCCAGTCCTCCATTAGCACACGTGCTACCAACAACTGTGACCGACCTCACGATGGACAACGTCTTGATGTCGGAAGTGCCTACTGATCTGGGCAAGTTTCAGTCGCTGAAAACAGTGTAAGTAGACCAGTTTGTATCCTTTCAGCGGTGTACTCAGTGTCGGTGCGCGGTACAAACAGATCGTTCCGCGGCAACTATCTCACAAAGTTTCCGACAGACATCACATTCCCCAACTTGACGGATCTGTGAGCTTCGTTTTTTTCTTCCATCAACGACGGTTGCATGCAGTGACTAATCATTCGGTTATGCAGGAATCTCGCTGATAACCAGTTGATTGAGTTCAATTCTGCGATTACGACCCTCGTGAATTTGTACGCGAGTTTCATTGACGATGAGCTCAATGGAATCGCAGAAACCCTGATGAATTCGTGATTTGAACAGGAACTTGACGGGAAATAACCTCACCAAGATCCCCGACATGGTCTACAAACAGCGGAGGCTCTCTCAACTGTAAGGTTTCCGCTGCTTTGTCTCGTTGCCATAAGCGCTGTTTTGCTGACCTGTTGTCGTAGGTGCTTGGAACGAAACCCACTGTCGAGCATACAGGTCGCAGAGGAACAATATGAGACACTTCGCTCGCTTCAGGTGGCTTTCGAGGCCAATTTAGAGGCAGACCCTGGGTGTGTCGGCAAAGTGCAACCACTCAAGGAACTGAAGGGCTACAACATGAGCGTTTGTGTCACCTCGACAGCATCGAAGAAGCCAAACCAAAACACGCTCATCATCGGCATCTCGTGTGGCGTCATTGTCCTCGTTATCATCGCCGTCTTTGCATTCGTTCACATCCGGAAGAAGAAACAGCAGCGAGGTTTGAAAACCACGACCAACGGTTCATCTGAAATGGACATGTTTTTCCGGGGACTGTACGAAGAAGGTGGAGATGACCCAGACGATGACCATGTCGACGATCCCAACGGATCCAATCACACGGCGCTGTATGGCACGCTCGTCACACGTCGCCTCGACCTCAACGACATCGAAGACGTGCGGTGTGTAGGCTCCGGCGGATTCGGCAAAGTGTGGCTGGTCATCTACCAGGGAACCACCCAGCTTGCCTCCAAGCGTCTCATCAACGGGGCAGCTACCGAAGATCGCGAACGCTTCGTCAAAGAAATCCAGCTCAACGCGTCGTTGTCGCACTCGCGTATCGTCAAGTTCGTTGGTGTGGCGTGGAACACTGGTCGTGACCTGCAAGCGCTGTTCGAGTACATGGCGCGGGGCGACTTGCGGACGTGGCTGACCGACGCAACAGTACCCAAGCGATGGACCGTCGAGAAAGTGCACATCGCCGCCGATATCATCGAAGCGCTGCTGTACGTACACTCGTTCCAACCAGCGCTCGTGCATCGCGACCTCAAGTCTCGCAACGTGCTGTTGGCAAACGACATGCACGCCAAGTTGTGTGACTTTGGTATTGCGCGGTTCAAGTCCACTCAGCAAACAATGACCATCGCCATGGGCACGGGATTGTGGATCGCGCCGGAGATCATCGCATGTCGTCGCGACTACGACCAGTTCGCGGATATCTACTCGTTCGGTGTGGTGCTGTCGGAGTTGGACACGCACCAGCTTCCATATGAAGACGTGAAGGCCCCAAATGGGGATCCGTTGCCCGAGTTTGGGATCATGTATCGCGTGGGAGAAGGCTCGCTTCGGCCGTCGTTCAGTCCGCATTGTCCGTCGCCGATCCTCGACCTTGCGAACCGTTGTTTGTCGTTTGATCCAACGAATCGTCCGACAGCGATTGAAGTGGCCCACTCGCTGGGAATGATCCAGAGGTGGATTAACAAGTAATTCCAGATGAGGTCGGGTGAGGTTTTGGTATCATAATAAATACTGAGGTGTTCACCACAGCACCAATGTTACACTGTTTGATCAACCTTACCTGGTCATCGTGTTACGAAGGCGAAGACGACGGTTCTCGTGGGTGCAGAAATGATCCGCGCTTCCTACACCGCAACTGGCTCGTTTAAACATACCCAAGCGCTCCAAATCATTTTTCCGCCTTGAATGAAAGTGTTGCTAACTCGTGCCATGAAGTGTGAGCCAGTAATCGTGGGTGCAATCCTAGTTATTCAGACCTCTTGTTCCGGGTTTCTAGCGGTCACCCAATCATTTTCGCTAGTGAAGACGATCCATTTTGGCGTAGCCGCGTAGCGACTCGCTACCGTCGTCCAACGCCTTTTCGACCTCCCCGATCATTCGGAAATCAGCAAGCGGCAGAGCGCAGCGACCCACCCAGCATGAGCGACCTGGCCACTGACACTGCGCCTGCTGTTCCTGCTGCTGCTCCGGCTGTTCGACCAGCTCCTAGTAGGAGCCTCCTACAGCTGGTGTCAATGACCAGTTCCAATACTTGGCCCTGTTCAATCGATTCACGTACGATTGTCCACGAGGAAAGGGCAACAGCGCTCCCACCGCGCCGTGCATTTTGTACACCGAGAAAGCTGCTTTACACCCGCTGACGACTCTCAACATCGCTGTCAACATTAAGCATGGGTCGTACAAGAGCTACGTGGAGCAGCGCGATGGCGGTACGCAGGAGTGGGCCAACGTCACAGAATGGGGTGACGAAGGTGTCGGCGGCAATGAGACCAGAAATGAAGGGTTTCAACATTAGCGTTTGTGTCGCCTCATCGGCGCCACCCAACGGGAACCACAACGCACTTATCATTGGTATTTCTTGCGGAATCATTGTCGCTGTTATGCTGTTGCTGTTTGTATGGATCAGACATCGACAAAAGAAGCAACAGCAACTTGCTGCAACGACCACAACCAACACTACGTTCAAAATGGACAATTTTTGCCGTGGCCTCTACTAGAAAGGTCGAAGTTATTGATCCCAACAATTCCAATCGCACGGCTTTGTATGGCACGCTCGTCACACGTCGCCTCGACCTCAACGACATCGAAGACGTGCGGTGTGTGGGCTCCGGCGGATTCGGCAAGGTCTGGCTTGTCATTGTCCAGCGAACCACCTCCGTAACCCATTATATTGTCAAAAATATATGGCGCATATTCTATTCAACTATTCATTCTTCGCTACAGAATATTAATTTTGATACTATATGAATGGCTGTGGTCGGGTGAAGCAGTTTGTTGCTGACTTGAAGGTGGATGCAAGTGTCATCTACCGTGATCGACATGGTGTTGATCGTGAAGTGGCCAATCGTGACTGGCTACGCTTTGATATAAAGTCTAGCGACGACGATTCCAACAGTTGTCACTCTCGTGTGAGCGACCAAAGTGGCGTCGCAATGTCCATCGAGTCTATTCTGGATGTTGAGGATGTCGAAATCATCAAGCCTGTCCCGACCTCGACCGACGTCGAGGATGGCGGGGATGAGAACGCTAAGATTCAACAGAGCGCTGATGCTCAGTCGTTCAATGATGGTGACGATGGATCTGTGAGATCTGTCGAAGCCGGTGATCCATTCGGTGGACATGGAGCTGTTGGCGAACCATGGCATCGTGTATGAGCGGGAAAACGTGAACCATGAGGCGATTGACTTGGAAGGATACTGCGATAGTGATTGGGCGAATGATCCAGAGACGCGGCGAAGCACGACCGGGTTCGTCTTCAAGATTGCTGGCGGTGGAGTGACGTGGATGTCACGCAGGCGGCCTCTCGTGACCCTCTCATCCTCGGATCCGAGTACGTGGCGGCATGTGAAGCCACCATGGAAGCAGTTGCAATGTCGGACATATCTACAAGAAGTGTTACCAAGCCGTGCGGTGAAACTCCACATTGGTATCGACAATCAATCGGCCCACACGATGGCCACTTATCCGACTTACTGTCGCTGGACCCGTCACATCGAGCTCCGCTGGCACTTTGTCCGTGAGCAAGGGGTGGTTGCATTTGTTGTGCAAGCAGCACAGCGCGAGCTGACGTGCACTTCGCAACTGGACGCACGACAAACACATTGCCTTGTCTTCAGCATGTGTTGTAACACGCTTCTGGACCGTTGGGCTTGAATGCTTCACTCTGTCTTCGGCAGGGGTGCGTCCACACCACTGCAAGAAGTCTTCGACCATTGGTGGAAGCCGGGGGTGTTCGACGACACAAGCAGCGGTGGCGCTATTGTCAAAGAGAGGCGGAGACGTCACGCACAAAGATGCTCAACACTCTTCTCACTTCGATGACGCGCGTGACACGTTTCACTTGTGTCGGCCCTTCGTGACCGGCGCGCGTCTGTTGAGGTGAGGACCAAATGGCCCATTACAGTGAGCTATGCCGGTGTACACACCATGAATCAACGGCATCGTGGAAAGGGCGAACCGAGATATCCTCCATGTTGCACGAGCGCTACTCGGGCTGGATACACGAAATTGGGTGTACATTGCACCAGTGATCCAAGCCAACATCAACCATGCACCAGCGATCTCATTTGGTGGCAAGCCACCATTGGAACTCTTTACAGGCTTGGCGGCATCCAACCCGCGCGCTGATCACTGTGGATATGGCGTGCGCCGAGAAGCAGCTGGCGAAGGTCTGATCGAGCCTGGAGGCTATGCACAAGGAAGTGACGAGCCGCAAGGAGAAGAAACGCCTGTACCAGCAAGCCAAGCACCGGGGCCACGAGTGCAACTTCTCAGAGGGACGCTTTGTGTTGTGATCGCGGGTAGATCCCCGCCTGAAGAGCAACAAGCTGATGGTCCGTTTGGTCGGGCCCTTCAAGGTTGTCAAGGTAGCCCCCTACGCCTTCATCATCTAGCTTTTCACCACGAGCGACGAGATTGAGGTGCACGGATCTCGGCTGAAGTTCTATAACGATGCTGACCTCGACATAACAGAACAGATAGTTGAACACATCGCCGGACAAGGCATTCTGCTCGTCGTTCGAGACATAGTCGGGCACCGATGGAACCATCGTACCAAGGCATGGGAGCTGCTGGTTGCATGGGTCGGCTTGCAGGATGTCGAGCATTCCTGTGAACCGCTGGCAACGATGTTGGTCGATGTCCCCACCTAGGTCAAGCAGTATGTCACAAAGCAAATCGACCAGAATCTTCGCGACCGATCTAGGAAACGGAGAAGCCGCATCGCTGACACCTCGCTTGGGGGGCAGTGTGGCAAAATAGTCAACAAATGACGGTGATGACCTCCACGCAGTCAATCATGGTCGCTTGGGCATGCGTGCATGAATGATGCGGAGGGCACCGAGCGTGCCCTCCTCCTCCCTCCTCCATTCTAATCACCATCAATTCGCATTGTGAAGTATCAAGCCACTCAATGGAAACCGTTGAAGATGTAGTATTTTAGGCATATATGATTGTTCTGTAACAGAACACCGCTGAAACAGAACACTTCTCAACAAAAAATGTGGCTTACACAAGTCCACAATGCACAGTCCTGGTCAAAATCTTATGAACATGCACCCCTCCAATGCTGCGCGATCTGCGTTTTCAGCTTATTGCAAGATGACGATGAAGTTGGAGATTGATGTCGCATGTTGGTATGTCTTGAGCTACCCAAATGCAAGTAGAAGGCACAACCCTGTGGATATGACAAGGGTTCCCTGATGGAGTGAAGATCAGTGAATATGATTAGGGTTCACTTGATATGATAAGGGTTCCCTGATGGAATGGAGATCGGCCCGTTTCAGTGGTTATGATAAGGGTTCACTTGATATGATAAGGGTCCCCTGATGCAGTGAAGATCGGCCCTTCCCAGTGGTTATGACAAGGGTTCCGAGGACAAGATGTATCAAGAATTTGGCAAGTCTTTTAGTGACTATAGTATTGCATATTTACGGATCTAGGAACCGTTTCGCATGCTTAGTGACCAGCTGAAAGGTCGTTAGTGGCTTGGTTACTATTGCATTGCGATCCTGCCATTCGTATTTTTCTCTTCTTTTTTCCCTCAAGTCCTCAGGTGGTTTTCCCCACAAGCTCACGAGGAGACGCGGCCGTTCAAGACAGAGAAGCTTGCAGCAACAACAAGGTCGTGCTCGAAGCAGGTAGGAGAACCCTTGTGCAAGTGAAGGCGTATCAGCGTATAATATACTCAATCGGTTCATCTACTTACTTCCGCTGCCCAGTGAGTGAAGGCTGGGGAATCATCAGCTGCTTGGAAGGTCCACGAAGCTCAGGATTCAAAGAACGGAAGGAAGGCAAGTCAAGTAAAGGATTTTGTTGTCAAAGAACCTATTCAACTGTTCGTGCAGCGTCAGACATTTTCGGCCTGTACATACGCCGCCGTTGAAGCTGAAAAGTTCAGGTGCTCTACGACAGAAATAGGGGCACGGAAAATAGGTTGGGGGGCTACGCTGACGTCAGCAAACGTGTGGACGCATTTGCAATCACTGATTCGTGCGGGAACAGCACTTCCAGCTCTATTTTCGTAATTTTGCCTTTCACACAGACGGTGTTTTTTCATTTCGAGGTTGATTCGTATCGCAGAGCGCCACAACATGGTTCAATGCAGCGTAAACAATCGGGCGGCCTTGAAAGGACGTATACGGGCTCCTGAAGAGCACTGAGGGCGGAGAAATGAAATGGATGATGCATGTCGGCAACAAATTGGCTAGGACTTTGACGGGTCTGCCGGGTCGCTGGCGAGCGTTCAAACGCTCCGGATTGCGCAAGAAGGCGTGAATGCATCCCACCGACCTCTCAAGACGACGCGCGATCTCGCGCATTGACGTACCGTCGTTGTGYAGTGCCAAGATCTTGCCCTTCTCGACATMGGACAAGTGCTTGGCTCTTGGCATCGTCCAGATTTGTGTGCGCGCCGCGCKCGCGGGAAAATGACCGCGCAGGCATGGCAATGGCGTGGKTTTACCAAATTACGAGAATAGCCGCCATAGGAATCCGATATTCAATTAAACACAGAGTGTTCATATACTTATGCATCGTCCCAAATTTGACGTTTTTGCCGTATCACGACAGTGAAGGCGGGGATGATGCCGAGCGCTTGCCAGCATGTTTGCACGTCCAAAGTAAGACTGCAGTCCAAGAAGCATCGCAATCGCTGACGTGCAATCCAGGCGTGCCGTGCATCCTGTCGGGGCCGACGTGCTCGGAAATGTGCTACACGCCCAAGGACAACGCCGACATTGTCGTGGTCATCAAGCACGCGTCGTACAGGAGCGACATTGAACGGCGCGATGGTAATACGTCGGCATGGGCGAACGTCACGAACTGGGATACGCCTGAAGGAGACGCCGACAACGACGACGTGAGCTTCATCGCTGTCATCAACAGCCAAG
This sequence comes from Lagenidium giganteum, assembly GCA_002286825.1. NCBI lineage: Eukaryota > Oomycota > Peronosporomycetes > Pythiales > Pythiaceae > Lagenidium > Lagenidium giganteum. The sequence continues at coordinate 121,601 of NSDO01000065.1, read as the reverse complement.
ACTTGGATTTACTGTACGTGCCTAGTGCTGATGCTGGTTGGTTGGTTGTGTTGCTGACGTAGCAGGCGCTGGTTGTCGGGAGTAGCTCTTTGATTGGCGGTGCATCAACGAAGATGTTCAAGGGCTACGTTGTCAACACGACGATGTCGCCGGGGGCGCTGCTCAATACGACGGTGTCGTCCGTGTCGATCTATAACACCAACTACAACGGCACGTCGCCTGCGCTGACGAGCGTGCTGCCGTTGACGGTACGGGAGCTCTATATGGAGAACGTGCTCATGTTCGACGTCCCATCAGGTGTGGAGAACTACCCGCAACTGACGACGCTGTGAGTGGGAGTCATGATGCAATGATGATGATGGCGTTCTTGTTGGGCTGACGTGACGGACGCAGGTCATTTATGGGCAACTATCTGACCCGCTTCCCATCGACAATCGCATTCCCCAACTTGACGGAGTTGTACGTTGACCTACCTAGCTCGCTACTTGTTTCTATCGTCGCATCAAGACTAACGCGTAATGCTGCAGATACCTGGCCGACAACGAACTCGTGGATTTCGAATCCGCCATCACGACGCTTGCAATCCTGTACGTTCTTCTTTTAGTTTCAGAAATGTGTCTTGTTTTCTAATGGTTTTGTGGCCTGATGTGCAGCAACTTGACGGCCAATAAGCTGACCAAGATCCCAGACGTGGTGTTCAGGCAACCGCACCTCCGAACATTGTGAGTATTCCTGTGAGACGTTGTCATTCACGCAGCTGACTATATCGCTATTTGCAGAGCACTGGATCACAATCCAATTCGCATCCAACAGCTCACGGAGGCTCAGTTCGATAAGCTCCGAGGGTTGCAGTTGTACATCGACCGCGCGGTTGACACCGACAAGAGTTGTTCGTCGAGGAAGATCAAGTCGCTGCCAGCGATCGATGGGAAAGCCAACCATAGTGTTCGCGTGTGCGTGACGGGGTCCGACGTCAACTATGGATTGATCATTGGTGTCCCTTGTGGTGTGGTCGTGATCATCGCCACCGTCGCGCTCATTGTGTGGATTCGTCGACGGCGCAAGAAACAAGACCCCACGAAAACCAATACAAATGCATCGTCCGAGATGCACGATTTCTTCCGAGGACTGTACGACGAACGCCTAGACGCATCCAATAGCAGCAATGAGCAATCCAACGAGTCCATTTCGTCCGAGCAGCAACACCTCACATTGTATGGAACACTCGTTGCGCGCCGTCTCGACGAAAAAGCCATCAAACGCGTCCAGTGCATCGGCTCAGGTGGGTTTGCGATTGTCTGGCTTGTCACCTACCAAGGAACGACCGAATTCGCCTCTAAACGGCTTTTGAGGGGCGCAACGCACGAGGATCGCGATCGCTTTGTCAACGAAATCCTCCTCAACGCCTCGCTGGCGCACTCGCGAATTGTCAAGTTCATTGGCGTGGCGTGGAGCAACGGTCGAGATCTCCAAGCTCTGTTCGAATACATGGAAGGTGGTGATCTGCGGGCATGGCTGACGGACATACACTTGCCGAAGAGATGGACACGGGAGAAGGTGCAGATCGCAACCGACATCATCGAAGCGCTCGTGTACGTCCATTCATTCCAGCCAGCGCTGGTGCATCGGGACCTCAAGTCACGCAACGTACTACTGGGTAGTGACTTGCGTGCTAAGCTGTGCGACTTCGGCATCGCGCGATTTAAGTCCACGCAACAGACGATGACGATGTCCATGGGCACTGGGCTTTGGATCGCTCCGGAAGTCATCGCTGGTCGTCATAACTACGACCAGTTTACCGACATCTATTCTTTCGGCGTGCTGCTGTCAGAGCTGGACACGCATCTGCTGCCGTACGAAGGGGTGCTTGGTCCCGATGGCGATCAATTACCAGCGTTTGGCGTGATGTATCGAGTGGGTGAAGGTTCGCTCTGCCCATCGTTCACGCCGCATTGTCCGCCACCGCTTCTCGCACTAGCGCGTCAGTGTCTATCGTTTGATCCTGCAGAGCGCCCTACCGCGATCGAAGTAGCTCACGTGCTCATGAACATTCTCGACCACCACGAAATCGAGTTATGAGACCAGCAAGTCGACGGAAAGTCGGTCTTTGAAGTAAAAAGGTGGCAACTACGTCGCTAAAGTCTTGAAGAAGGCATTCCACCCCGTTTGAAATCCCGCACGAGGAAGAAAGCCTTGGGTGACAGACAACTGGAAGTTCTCCGATTCAGTCTTCAGTCTCGCGCTGCCAAATCAGCACAATTCTTCATCCGCGATCGACGTTTCTCGCAAATGACGGAATCTAGAAGCCCATAATGAAAACGCACGTATTTCGACTTTCTTCATCCATCATACGGCGCTACCGCTCGGATAATGGTCTGGTTAAGGTGCACTGGTAAATCAGCTCATATGTGCCCAATGTTTTCAATCAGCAATTTGCTTTGACGTTCAGCTTGCGCGGCCAGAGACAGACAAAACTGTGTTCAACTCTACGTGTGGCACGCGCTCAAGGCACGGTGTGGATGCTCATGGTGGTCGATTGGGCTGGATGTATCCAGTAGCACAGAGAAACATGTTCATGAACGCGCACTGCAGCACGTAGTTGCGAACAACTTTGCGCGCGTCCGTGGATGGCGCCAATGTTGCCCCGCAAGCAATCTCGAAGCCGCAGCACACGACGTCAATCGCCACCTCAATGATGCCCTGCACAAAAATGCTTTGAGCAAGCGACAGAAAGTCCGCCGAGACGTTTGAGCGCACCACTGGACCAAACAGCGCAAACTGGGAATTGTTGTGAAGAACCAAGTAGACACATCCCGAGCAGATGATGGCGACGTACTCGGAATACATATCCTGCAGGCAACACCATGCGTTCATTCGCATGCACTCAACGTGTACGGAATCCAATGGGCTTACCGCGAGCGAAGCCACTCCAAAGAGAAACAGCGCGTGTTCTTTCGACCCACCGGCGGCAGCGATGTCCTCGAGTGTTACGCTGTGGCGACGCCCCGCGGGCATGATGTGCACTTGGCTCCAGCGCAGCAGGCGCGTCTTTGTGTATTGGCGCGGCGCGCGTAGGGAACGCCAGAGCAGCCACAGCTTGAGGCCCCGCATCCCGAGCTCAAACACGGCCAGGGCGCCGTACACGTACATTTGGACAAAGCGCTGCGAGTTCGTGCCGTTTGCTTGTGCGATTTGGAAGCGCAGCAACGCCACACGTAATTGCGTTTCGACCAGCGCTGCAGGTGGTAAGAGCACGAAGTAGGCGGTCAGTGACCGCGCATGGCTGCGACGCTGCAAGTGGTGGTGCATGAGGTGGTGCAGCAGCACCTTGACGAAGAAGCTCGCGATGGCAAACACCAACAGCGTCTGTGGTCCGAACGCCGGGTTCAACGTCACAGACACGTGCACGTATCCCGCAGCGAACAGCACGACGAGGTAGATCATGCGAGTGTTGTTGATGGCGCGCACGAGACGAGCACCAAACCGTGCGGTATTGACGTGGCCGACCGTAGATCCTTCGACCGACTCTTGCTGGAAGATAGACTTGGACGCAATATCCAAGCAGTTAGCCATGAGCATGACCGCGACGACGCCGATGTACAACTGGGCCTTGATATGCGTGAGCGTGCGTTCAGAGATCGTGCCTAAGACAGCGATCGCCCCCAGCCAAGCCACACCGCAGCAAGTTACGGGCCAGCCTGCGTGCTTCACCAGTCGACGCACGCATTTTGACCACGGCGGGACGTCGCTCGGTGCGTCTACGAAGTGAAGCTTGCGCAAGGAGAGCACCATGAGTGCCACCAGCGCCAGCGCGGCAACAACGAAGCCAGATGTACAAATGCCCAGAACGACTGTGAGCGTGGATCCTTCGAGCACGTAGCTTCCGGCGACATACGCGTAGCTACAGAGAGGAGTGAAAACAGCGCACCAGGTCGTGTGGCGCACGATCATCCAGACGGTCAGTACAGCCTTGCGCCATGTTTGCCGCTGGAACAAGCGGTTGTCGTGCAGCAAAGCTCGAGCCGGCGCGGACGATGTCCGGGTGCTTGCATGGGCCGGCATGACCTTGGAGCGATGGGCGAGCATGCACGACGCCGCTGAGCAAACAATAGCTCACCAAACTCCACCCACATCCAAATTAGAAAAAGGCAACGACCCACCAGCTAGCAGTGTTGGCAGATTGCAGCTACGTACTTCTGGCGGAACATGCGTCCTGATTTTCTCACCTGCTTGGTAAAAGGCCTGTGCACGCTGCTGGGACGCGATGGCGAAGTATTTGACAGCAGCAGCCCCTTTACCATGATGGATGCGAGATAATGCGAGCCATTTGCGTTTCACTGGCATTTTCCATCGATTGCCGCCCCCCGTGCCAGCGTTCCACCAGATCTCCAAGACACTGGCGTTTGAGAATCGGTTGCATGAAATAACAAATCGCCGTATACAGCTGTCGTCGACAAAACGACTCTGAACTTCCTACCTAGCTCGAGCACGACTCGACGTCAGACCAGGCAAAGTCCTGCGTCCAGTAGTGGTGGTATTTGCTCGCCGCACTGTACGAATTTCCCGCTCCGACGTGCGTGAACGCCCCGAGAATGTTGTCGCGGTGGCCTTTGTCACCCATCCACGCTTTCATTACGGCCGCGACATTCGACTGACCAGCAGCCACGTTTTCCCCCATTGCCATCCACCAGTATCCCTGAGCATCGATTCGGGAAGATGGTGACGAGCCATCTGAGCCTCGGTGGTCCATGTAGTTCTTTGCTGCCATATCATCGGAATGGCCTTGAGCTGCCGCGATAAGCTTGGCGTTCAGACACAATGGAGCAAGCTGCACCTTGGCGCGCTCGGCATTGACGGCATTGACGAGGTCGATCTGGAAAGTAGACACCAAAGACGCTGCTGAAGAGGGCAGTGGAGCCGCAGTTGTTGGTGGCGAAGGCGCTGCTGTGGTTGCCTTTGGTGGACTCGCCGTCGTGGCTTGGGGCGCTGTCGTCACTGGTGCTGCTGTCGTTACTTGTGGCGGAGGAGCTGATGTCGTAGCCTTGGGTGGGCTGACTGTCGTTGGTTGAGGAGTCGACGCTGGTGGCGCGGTCGTCTGTGGCGACGTTGTTGGTGGCGATGTAGTTGGTGGTGATGCCGTAGTCGGTGCTGGAGCTGTTGTTAGCGGTGGTGTTGGAACAGGCTGTGTCGTAGGTTGTGGTGACGGTGTCTTCACTGTCGGTGTCGGTGTCGGTGTCGATGATGTCGATGTCGATGTCGATGTCGGTGTCGGCTTCAATGTTGGTATCGGCGCAGCTGTTGTAGGTGCGGGCGATGTAGTGGTAGGCGGTGCTTTCGAAGGTGGCGGATTCAGCGTCCTTGGGGGGAGGCGCACATGCCTCGATTCCGCCGCAGGGGTTAACGTCAGCACAGCGACGACCGCGAGAGCGAGCAGAGTGGGTTGACGCTTCATCTTCTGGTGTTTCTTTGGCTGCTGTTGTCGCAAAATGCCCGAGGTGGCGGGCACGCGCTGGCTCGACAATGCGAGTGCGATGCTGCGTCGCAGGATCGCAAGCCATGGCTGTCGCATCGCAGTTGTGTTTGGTTTAGCCATCTCGTTAAGGAAAGCTCGGAGATCACGCCGAGAAAACCCATAGGGATCGATCTGGTCCAAGCCCGATATACCGTTGGCTTGCTACAGGAATGGACATGACAAGAACAAGCACCAGCTCGCAACCACTGAGCTGTGGGATACGATGCAAGCTTTTCATGAGAGCACTTATTGGCCTGCACGATGACTGGAACGGTGCACGCTTCGCATATCACACGCAAACAAGTTGATGTATGCAAATGAGCCGTGTCCAGGCTGCGTTGTGGTCGCCTACGCTTTCTGACTTAGCAAGCATTCTTGGTCGGGGCTGGCGCCACAGGAGCCTGCGTGACTGGAGCCTGCGTGACTGGGGCCTTGGTAATAGGAGCCTGAGTGGCAGGAGGCTGGATAATAGGAGGTCTTGGTCAGCGGCTTCTGCGTGATCGGCTCGTCGATTTGTTTGCCTGGGTGCGACTGCCCTCCGCTGCTTTCCTTTGGCAGGAAGACGTTGTCATAGCGACGTGGACTGAGGATGATTGTTGTTACTGCTGCCGGACGTAGCACTGCCAGAGGTATCGTTGCCCGACAAAGCGCTCCCTGAGGAAGTACTGCCCGAAGCAGCGCTGCCCGAGGAGCTGCCCGATGCTGGAGACAGCTCTGGCGTTGAAGACGGCTTTGGCGTCGGCGAAGGAGTTGGCGTTGGTGGGGCCGTTGGGTCTGGTGTGGCACCGCAGGCAACCGAGAGCTTAAGTAACTCTTGAACGTCGCTGTTGGCCAGGCCAAAGGTAGTGACAGTGTCGCTGGCAGCCTTGGAGGTCGGGAACCACAGGAAGTCCGGATGCTCGGCGCGCGAGTCGCCGAGCCATTCCCCACCGATGATCTGGTCGTTGTCGTCCAGTTCGAGCACGTACTTGATACTCGTGCACGTGTGTTGCCTCGTCAACGCGGTTTGGCACGTATGGGGCGGCAGCATCGCGTTCGAAGATCCACGCGATGTCGGTCGCCACGTACGCAACGTTCTTGGCTTTGTCGTTGAACGGATACGATCTCCCACCAAAGTACTTGGATGCGGCTTCTTCTGGGCTGTAGTACTCGACCGTCTTGACGTTGTAGCTGCGGACAGGCTGGTTCCACACTGGCGCGTCGGCTGACGTGTCGATCACGAACGACTTGCCGTGCTTGCCCATGATGTTGCTGAAGGCAATGTGGAAGTCGCCCGGACCCAAATCACGGCGAGCGGCGTCCGTGAAGCGGCCGAAGCTGTCCACGGCGCGGCTATCGTCGTCACCATCGTAACGCGCACCAGTGAAGACGGTGCCGACGCTAGCGCCGTTGTACACCTGCGAGATCAGGCCCTTGATGTCCAGCACGTTGAACGTGACGCCGTGCTTCTCGACAGAGCACTGCGGTTCTGGCTCAAACAGGGCCGCTGGAGCCCAGGCGTGGCAAATGCCATGCAGTAGCCCAATGACTCACCGTCACGGATGCCGCACTGCATGCCGCCGCACTCGCTGTCGTCCTTGCACGGCTGGTTGTCACTTCGTCCGAGGACACCTGAGGTGGCCGACACGCCGTCCATGAACGCCTTGACGTCGTTGCCGAAGGCCTTGGCGTGCTTCTCAGCTGGCGACGCTTCATCGGCATTGAAGCGGTAGTTGATGCCGTCACGGAACGTTGGCCAGTACGACGATGGCCACGGCGTTGGCTTGTACTCGCCCGACGCGTACTTCGCGCGTGGAGCACCTTCAAGTTGCGTTGACGTTGTTGACCACCGAGACGCGTGGCAAAGCCTTCAAGACAATGGCGCGAGCAGGGTGGTTCTTTTCCGTGAGCAGCAGCACATCGGCGACGTCCGTGAACGGGTTGTTGAGAATCGGCGCCGCCGAGACGCTGCTGACAACAGCCAACGCCAGTGCGGCGTACGCGATGAGGACCTTGCGTGCTGCAACCATGGTCGAGGCGCGGGCTGGAGGGATCTACGTGGAGCCTGTGGAGAAGCTGGCAGATTAAAGAGTGACCAATTCCCTGGCCGCGACCGCTTGCTCTAGCCACGGGATACGGTAGTTGACGCTGCACGGACTTGCGCACGTGAGGCCGTCCAGTCGATGACATGGAGGTGGGCCTGGAGATGCAGGAAGTGCCACACCGGTTTGCGGAAAACAAAGTGCGGTTTGGCCCTGCTGTGAGTCCGTGGGAGGAAGGCCTGCCATTGATGCATTTGCGAATATGAGTGACCAGGTCATTGCGCCAATGCGTAGTGCACAGTATTGGTGGCCAAGAAATACCACAACGCATTCGGAAGTTCGCATACGATGTGTACCCACAGCACGACGATGGTGTGAGCCAATGGACGTGTTTAGAATGGGSKGG
>NSDO01000065.1:100627-113656 GCA_002286825.1 Lagenidium giganteum | reverse complement strand
GSKRSGSSSRGGGGGGGGGGGGGGGGGGSKGCCAAKGGTTCTGTGTTGATCGCCAGCTGATTCTTGTTTGAGACGTCGTTGGTTCCCTCCCGGTCGTGCAAGCATGAGCGCACGATATGGCTTGCTTTTTCATCACGTACCAGAACTGATGTCACTTCTTACAGCTCTGTGGATGCCGTTGGGACTGCCATCATCTCGAGGATTTCATACGTACGCCTGTGTGGGCGTCATCCACGCCACTTGAAGAAGCCGTTGACCGTGGAGGGCAACTCAGTGGCAAAAATTCCAGGAATGCGGCTTCAGAGAAATAGGGGGCGCGCGCGGTCGAGCCATGACAAAGGGAGCCATTCGGTTCACCATGGGAGTGCTCCCGTGGCATTTGTGTGGTGGTGTCTTTGGTCCTGGTACACGTCGGATGATTGAACTAGGATCATCGACTGAGCTCTGCACGCAGCAAGCCAAGCCAACAGCCAACCGGACGGAAACCATCGATAATCGATAGTTCGTGTTGCCCTGGACGCACGTATAGCGGTAGGCGACTGTAGCATAGGGCATTTTCCCATTCTTCTCGTCTTAATTTGGACAGCTCCTGATCATGTTGTTGGTGGCGTCGTTGGAGCCTCAGGTGCTGGTGTTTGTGACCAAGGTGGGCGGGCATCGATGCCGACGCATGTTGTTCCGCTGGTGGGTGGCGTCCGCGATGCTCGAGCACTCATCCGCCGCAAATCTCTCGTCCATCAACTTGGTCGAGCTGTCTTCGACGCATCGCAAGTGATCGTGCGTGTGCTGTGTAATTCCCTCATCGTGGCATCAGTCGTTCTCCTCGCTGCCTTCGTCATGTCGGAGACGAGCAACGTGCTGGAAGCAGTGACCGACAGTAACCCGAGCATTGCCGTCTTCATCGCCACTGTCGCGTTGACCGGGTTTGTGGTGACGACACCAGCGCCGTGCGCGATGGATGGCGTGTCCCTCACCAGTCTGCACTTTGTGGGTGCACCGACCACGAAGCCGCCGCTACGGCGATGCATATCCATGCTAGTTGGGCAAACATGGAGGACGTGGTTGGTGTTGGCCGTCACCGCTTTCGGTCTTCCGTACGCTCTCAGTACGGTCGGGCACCCCACGAAAACGAAGGTGAGCTTGTACGTGGTGATCGTACTCGTGCATTTATTCCACGGGTGTCTAGAGGTTGCCAAGCGCTGGATCTTCCAGACACAGACGGTGGAAGGCATTGCGCGTGGGCACCAGAACCCAGCTCCGTTCTGGAAACGATTGCTGGTCAAGTACACGCACAATCCAGTGCTATCGCTCGTGTTCCTGTTGACCGGCGGATACGTCCACTTGGCCGCATCGCTGGACTCACGGGTGAACGGTAGCATTCTCATTGCGTTTGCCATCGGAAGCGTGGTGTTCAAAATCATCGTTCAGGAAGCCACCAAGCATCACGTCATGCGCCGCGGACACGCCAACGCACGGACGATTTACATCATGGTCGTCTCGCCAACGGTGATGATTGACACGCAGCTACGCATCGCGCTGCTACGATTCCAGAATGCATCGGCATCGACGCTGACGTCGTCGCTTGGGCTTGTACTGCTGGCGGTCTTTGAGTTCGTGGTGCGCTTGGCCAAGCTAGCAATGCTGCAATGGGAAATGCGGTCGCACGGCAGGACAAAGCGCCAACGAGCAAGGTGGGCCTCGTCCAAGCAAGAAGGCGACTTGAGCTCATGGCAAGAGCGGCGCCTGTTCTTTCAGGCAGCAGAAGCACTCGCTGTACGACGTGCTGGAGGTGTATGGCTGTATTGACCCTGTAATCTGACGAATACCGTGCATGGCCCAGGACATCCACGCCGAGTACATCGCCATTGCGTGTTCAATTGCCTTCCAAGTGTTTTTCGATCCTCACGCACGCTATACTGAGTCGAGTCAGCACGCCAGTGTCAATCCAAGTCGGGCCGCTGGTGTTCCAGGTGGTGCTCGAGATTATCGTCGATTTTTGTTGTTGCGTGATCGAGTTGACGAGCCATGTGCCACTGGTGGCCTCCGCTCAGCTGAGTGGCTACGTCATTGCGCTGCTTGTGGATCAGTCGGTGGCCACGATGTGCATGTGCGCCATCGGCTACATCGCTCGCTAACGCCGAGGCACGAGCAAGGAGTTGATCGACTTGTCCACGTGACTGTGAAGACTCGGGGGCGAAGTTGTTGCCGCTTTCCGACCAAGCGTTTGCAAGGGAGGCGCACGGGGAAAGATGAGGTCGATGCCGAACACGCGTTGGGTTTCCTATCGATCTATTGCGTTGGTCGCACGCTTACGAAGCGCGATTATGTGTTTTGCCATCTGCCTCGCGCCGCGGGCGCCCGCGCCAACGCCCTGCTGCGTCTGTGTCCCGGTCCGTTAGAACAGCAGGCGTCTTCGCGGGTGCGTTTTGGCATCGAGTCCAAGCTTGCGCTTGCCCGACCGCAGGCACTGCGTGCGGCAGCTCCGTGGCGCTGTTGTGGGGCACACCATTTCAGACACGCGTGGGGCGCTTGCGCACAGCAGCCGTGCGGATGGCGAAGTGGCGATTGCTGGCGGTGACAGCAGCTTGCGCTCTGTGCGGCAAGAAGCATCAGGGACAGATGCAGCGGTCGCGGCTTCCTGGATAACCACGTGCTTCTTCTGTGCTCGCGCCCGAGTTTGCATCTCTTCGCGCTGGATCTCGAGCTTGGTTTTCCTAAATACGAGTGGCTTCTTGTCTTGCTGCCGCTGTTCCTGTGGCTGTTCCTGTGGCTGTGGCTGTGGCTGTGGCTGTAGCTGTAGCTGTAGCTGCGGCTGTAGCTGTGGCTGTGGTCGCTCTTGCGTGGCGGTCGTCGCGTGCGTCGATCTGTGGCCATCTCTTCGCACTGGCCCTGTGTGTTCCATTGCCACGGGCGCTGCCGGCCACGTGGCCAGCACCAGCTCCAGCTCGTCGTCGCTGGCATCGTCCGTATCGGACTGGAACGCGTCATGCAGCTCGCGGCTGCGCTGCAGCAGCGACGCGATGGAATGCCAATTGCGCCGTGGCATCACCTTGGATCGCTTGTACCCGGACATGGTCGACGGGTCGATGACCACACACACAGAGAGAGAGAGAGAAAAAAACGCACAGAACACCGCGATCTTGACACGGCCTGCTCCGCAAGGAAAGCCACGTCCGCGTGAGCCGCACAGATGCATCTACACACCTCCATCATCCAGAGACATGCCTTACCGATCCAGAGCCAATGAGCGCGACACAGGACGAAGGAGCTGCACGGTGTCCTCAGGCGGCCATGTGTTCCAAACTGGCATCTGAGTCCGACGATTTGAAAGGGTACCCTCGTGGTTTGGAGTTGCTACAGTACCCCAACCAAAAACGCCACACGACTTGCAGCTTCCGAAATTCAAATTTGGAATTTTGAAAGGGCAGGCATTCACCCAAACACGACCCGACGTGAAAGCCGAACTTACCAGGAATGGGTACTTGGAGCGTCTTGTATTCGAGGGGACGGCGGTACTGGGGTCCTATCGAGGGAGCGGGGGTCACCCAAGGGGGCCACGACGGGCATCGCCGACAGGGACCGCGACCAGCGACAGCAATCAGGCGTCACGATGGAAGCTCTGGGCAAGGATGTCGAGTTTTTCTCGATTGAGAACATGCAGAACAACGAGAAGGTGGTCGAGTTCTGCCACACGGCCATGTGCGTCATGTCGGGCTGCATTGCCGGCATCATTGGGCTCACGGGGCTCAGCGGCTTTGCGTTGATGATGGCGCTGTACCTGGTCACGGCCGTCATGGTGCTCGTGTTCAAGATGAACGGCAACGTCAAGGAATACTTCAACGCCAGCACGCCGGGATTCGTCTTGGGCGGCGTGTTCTCGCACAGCCTGTCGTTCATTCTCTTCTGGACGCTGTCGTACGGGCTTGTGCATATTTATTGAGCGGAACAACCAGAGCAGTGAGTGGGCCACGTCCAGGCGTCCTGCAAGCGTCTGAATGCGTCAGTGCGTGGAATGGAGCCACGAGATCGATAGAGTTTAGTCTGAGTCAGGTGTGGGTGCGCGGCTGCTTCCCCCCTCCCCTCGCCGCGACCGTCATTAAGAGTGTGAATATGCATCTGCAATATCGTGTTCTTCATGTGGCTGGGCGAATATTTGATTCTTTTGTTATGATACGTGCGAGGCGGCCACTTACTGCGCTGCCTGCTGGTCTGCGATACGAAGCTTGTGCTGCATGACCGTGATGACGCCTTCGAGCATGTTGCGCTTGCTAGACAGCACGGTCTGGAGCGACTCGGTGTTGGTCTTGAGGAACTCGATCTTGCGGTCCATGAACGCCTTGGCGTTGTCCACGTTGTGCTCCACAAAGTAGCCCGTGCCCACGTCCACCAGCACTTCCTGCACGTTCGTCAGCGTGCCAGGCACGAACATCGACGACGTCAACGGCACGAGGATCTCCTTGTCCTTGTTGTTGTCGCTCAAGTTGTTGAGCGCCTCCTTCGACTCAATGAAGCGCGATTGCGCTTCGCGCAGGCCACCGAACGACGCCGTCAGCTGCTTCAGCTCGCTCTCCAGCTGGGACTTGAGGCCGTTGAGCTGCTCGATCGGCAGGTCCATCAAGTTGAGTTCCTTCGGTGCTTCCGTCGTCGCCATCTTGGTGCTGGCTGTCGGCGTGCAATTGGGAGATGACAACCACAGGTGACAACGAACACACATTTAAGCCAATCAGATGCGCTCGAAAGGTTTTCCGCCTATCCCCATCCGATGGTCACGTTGTTTTGACCAATCGCTATCGACCTATTCACTGTCACTCTCACTCTCCTCATCACAGCCCAAGTAATTCCACAGCCGCATGGCCACGGCCTCGGCTTGCTGCCGTCGCTGGGCGTCTGACAATGTCTGTCCTTGCTCGCGCATGCGGCGCACTTCGTTGATAAGAGTGCTGAATTCGGCCATGTCCAAATCTTCTTCGTCGATCTCGTCTTGATTGCTAGTTCCATCACGCTTCTTGGTTGCGTGGGTGTCGTCGGACAGCTCCATCGACCCCAGCAACGCCTCCAGCGCTTCTTGGTCGCGTGGCTTGTCGTCACTGTCTGTCTCTTGGTTATTGCTTGGCTTGCCTTCGGCGAGCAACGTGCTGTCCTCGACGACGTTGGTGGTCGACTTGTCCACGCTTTGATTCGGCTCCTCGCGCGGTAACATCGTCATCGATCGCCACATGTTGCAATGCAACGCTTCCAGCACTCGATCGATGCCTTCCGTCTCACCCAACGCTGGTTCTTCTCGCGTTGTATCACACTTGGAGGCACTGGCACTGTCATTGGCGGCCACCGGCACGAACTCGAACGCATTCTCCTGGCACCACGCCTCCACATCTTCCACATGCGACGTCTTCGTCGACAAGTGCTCCACCTTGTTGCCCACCAACAGACACACCTCGAATGCACCGCTGTCCGTGGCTTGCTCCAAAAACCTGTGCACATGGACGAACGTCTCGGCGCGATTCACATCTGTCACGCAGATGATCGCTTCGTAGTCGCCAATGTCGTGCGCGAGCGCATTCTCGGGCTCATTAGCGCGCACGCGGTGGACGTGGAACTCAACGTCTGCGTGGTAATACTTGGTGCGCAACCGCACGAGTTGCACGGCAGCCTTGGCGTCTGGCGACGAGCCGCTCATTTCGCACAACGCCTTCACCAGATCCTTCTTCCCGACGCTGTCAGCGCCCACCACAAGCACCTTGGACGCCTCATTTGGCGCCGCCTTTGCTTCGTGGCCTTGCGCCGTCATCTTGCCTTGGTGATGCGTGGAAGACTGTTCACCACGGCGGCGCCGCGCCGCTTAAGTGCGCCTGTGACTTGTGAGCACGCACGTGCGAACTTACCGCGGCGTTGAGTCGCACATTGCGCGTGATGGCTTCATGTATCAATCAGCCTGGCTGGTGCTCGCCCGTGCAGTGAAGCGCTGTGTTGTTGGTGCTATCGGATGCACGACAATGATGTTGCACTCAGCACTTTGGCATGTTTCCGTGTGATACAAAGGATGCAAAGAATAGCGTGCGGACTCCAGCAATAGGTCGTCTTGCTGCCGGTCCGTCCTCGGATGCCTTGCTCAGCCGGCGCGCTGCCCTTGCAGACAGCCAAGACATTGCATTGCGGCCGTGTCCAGCAAAATGGAGAGCAGCGCTCGCAGCACTCGCATGCGCGACTCTGGATTGCCCAACGCATCCACGGTCACGGTGGTTCCCACGATCCGACTTGGGCAGGTGGCGCCGCGGGCGTCGCTCACGGATGTGCAGCCCGAGTCGCTGTCGCCGCCCACAGAAACACGCCAGCTGCTGCCAGCAGAACGCGCTTCGCAGAACAAGCTCTTTGGCTGCAACCATCTCATGCCGTATCGCTCGCGCAAGCTCGACGTCTTCCTGCTCGGCATCACCATCGTCATCAGCGGCCAGTATGTGGGCTGGAACTCTGGTTTCTCGGCCGGCATCTACGGCTACCTCGTCGCGTACGTCGTCGTAGGACTGGCGTTCATCATCCTATGTTGCTGTATGTCGGAGGTGTCGAGTGTGTTGCCGTTTGCTGGTGGCTCGTATGGCATCGCTCGGTGCACGCTCGGCTTCTATCCAGCCTTCCTCATCGGCTGCTGCGAGACACTCGAGTACATCGCGGCCGTCGCGACTATCACCGTCAACCTTGTCAAATTGACCATCACGTTCATGCCGAGCCTCAACGACGTACAGCCTGTCCTCTGCTTGTTTGTCTACATGACGTCGCTGTACGCACACGTCGTTGGCAATCGCGTGTTCTGGCAGCTCAACGCCGTGGTCGGGATCTTCACGCTGATCTTCCTCGTCGTCTACTGCGTTGGTGCGCTACCGTACAGTAGTCTTGAAGCCAAGCCCATTGTAGACGGTGGCGCCACCTTCACCAACGGTTTTATGGGGCTTGTTCAGACGTTTCCATCAGCGGCGTGGTTCTTCCTCGGTGTGGAAGCACTCAACTTTGCCTGCGATGACCTCGAGCACCCCAAGCGTGACATCCCGCTGGCTCAAGTGCCCTGCATCATGACGCTCTTCGTCACAGGCATCGCCGTTGTGTTGGTGACGCTGTCGCTTCCTTTCGATGGTCTCGGTGAGCTTCAGAACGCCACCGTGCCGCTCAACAAAGGCTTCCAACTGATGTTCGGGACGGATTCCAACGCCGTCACGCTTTTGTCTCTACCATCGCTTTATGGCGCGATATTCGGACTCATGTGGGGTTACGGCAAGCTGCTGCACGCTATGGCATCGTCACGCCTGCTTCCGGAAGTGCTCACGCGACTGTCACGCCGCCATGGCACGCAGTCAATCTCGCTCGTCTTTGGCTCGGCCGTGAGCTACTTACTGTGCCTCGTCATGTTCTATTACCCAGACATCACAGGCGACATCTTCTCGGTTTGCCTCATGTTTGCCTTCATGTCGTACGCAGGCCAGTGCATCGGCTACGTGTCGCTCCGCCTCAAGTACAAGGAATTGCGCAGCAGCAAGTTCCGTTCGCCGTTTGGGATTGTTGGTGCCGTATACGCTGCACTCGTGTGGGTGCTCGGCATCATCTCGATCGCCAGTTTCCAGAACAACAATGGCAAGGAACTCGTGATCTTCAACTCTGTCGCTGTCGGTCTCACCATCTTCTACTTTGCATACGCCAAGAACCGACAAATTCTGAGCGACCAAGAGCGCCGGGTGTTGCTCATCGCTCACGTGCTTCGAATCCAGTCACAGCGGAAACGACGGCAACGGCAACAATCGAAACAAGTGGGGAAGGACGGCACGCCTGCAAACTTGATGTCGCCCATGGCAGAAGGTGAGAGCACCCGGCAGTCCGTGCCAACCATGTAGCGAAGAAGTTCGCCGCATATCGCCTGACCTAGTTCATCCAGCCAAGCTATTTAACGCAGGGAATAGCCGTGCTCCGCAGTAGTTCCATTTCCTATTACTGCCCGATCTCGAGCGCAGCAATTCTTGTTGATCTCCAGAGGTACCAAGCTCTGCTCTTTCCGTGTAATGCACTGTACCTGGCTGCTGATGGTGATGCCACTGTAGCTGATGCTGTTTCTTGGCCAACCTCAGCAACACAATATAGACAAATCTCTATTTAACTGCGCGTTAGCACGTGCATTTTTCGCCCCCCGACCATTAGCATGCCTCGAGTTCGCAGGAATAGCACGTCGTGTTCGCTGCGTGGGCGCACACTTCACGCAGCAGAAGAACTCGCTTAACCAGGTCATCAAGCCGACGATGGCTGCCATCACAGCGCCGATGCGTGACGCTGGTGTCGTGCCCACGACGCCTCTGCATCAAGTGCTGCCTGTCGGCGTACCGCACGCCGCTTGTGGCTACACGCCCGGCAAGATCGATGTCTGGTTGCTCGGTATCACCATCGTCATTGGCGGGCAGTACTTCGGCTGGAACCTCGGCCTGGCTGCGGGCGTCATGAGCTTTGCCACGTCATTTCTCATCATCACGGCCGGCTTCGTGCTCTTCTGCTGCTCGGCTGCCGAAGTCACCGGTGCGCTACCCTTTGCTGGCGGTGCGTACGGCCTTGCTCGGTGCACACTGGGCTTCTATCCAGGTTTCCTCATCGGCTGCTGCGACGCCCTCGAGTACACGGCGTGCGTGGCCACGACCATGACGTCTCTTGTTGGTCTTCTCGTGCAAATGGTGCCGAAATGTTATGGCTATGAGCCACTGGTTGGACTGCTGCTGTACATTTTGGCGTTGGCTGTGCAAGTCCGCGGAAGTCGCGCGTTTTGGCTCTGCAACAAGGTCATCGGCATCGCAAGCATCGGCATTCTCCTGGTCTTCGGCTTTGGTAATCTCGCTCACATCGACGTGGCGCGCAGTCCGCTGCACAACCGCAACGACTACTTTCTCAATGGCACTGCAGGTGTCGTGCGCATGCTGCCGTACGCGGCGTGGTTCTATGGAGGTATCGAAAGCCTCAACCTCGCAGGCAACGACATGCCTTCGCCCACAACAACCATTCCGGTCGCACAAGTCGCGTGCGTCCTCACGCTATTTGGAACTGGCGCTTTGACGCTGTTTGTCGTCGTGGCATTGCCGTTGTCCGGTAGCATCCACGACCTCTCTGCGGACCTAGCTGTACTCAATCCAGGCTTCCAGCTTCTCCTCGGGGTTTCCTCTCGTGTAGCCACATTATTATCCATCCCAGCGACGTACGGCGTCGCCTGTGGGTTCATGTGGAGCTCCAGCAAACTCATTTATTCCATGGCATTGTCCGGCTTGCTGCCCCCGGTGTTTACGCGCTTGTCCGGCAGCTACGGTACGTCGTATGTGGCCATGATGGTCGGTGCACTAATAAGCTATGGGCTATGCCTCTGGGTGTTCTACGATCCAGTTGTCGGCAACGATATGCTGTTGGTGTGCATGCTCGCAGCCTTCCTATCGTACGCAGGTCAATGCGTGGGCTACGTGGCGTTTAAAGTGCTGTATCCAGAGCTTGCACAAAGCAAATTCCCAAGTCCATTTGGCATCGGTGGTGCCATTGTTTCGCTGTTGGTTTGGATTATCGGGATCGTATCTATCGTGGGCTTCCAGGAACGCAGTGCTGCCGTCACGACTGGCACGGCCGTGGTCATTGGCCTCGTTAGCGCCTTCTATGTCGGCTACGCACGAAAGCGACAGCGCTTCTCGCCGGACGAGCGTAGTGTGCTCATGATCGCCCACGTGGCAAAAGTCAACCGCAGCAATGTCCGCCGGGACAGCATCCAGCAACGCTCCGTGAACGGCAGCACCACGACCGCCAGCGCCAAGCGACGCAGCACCGTTTACGGCACAGAAGCGGATGCAAAAGGCAATAGCAGCGAAGAAGATGGCGATAGCTCGCGCCACGCACAGCGGAAAGGAACCAAAGTGCAGCCGGAGCAGACCGTGATGCTGCCAACAGCCACAGCCACAGTCACCAACTCAACGTGGGGAGCATCGACAAAGGCGTCGATCATGAGCAAAGGAAGCTCTGGCTGAGCGTGAGAGAAGACATGGAAGAGCCCATGAAAACGTCGCCTTCAGCTGCGTCAACGTCGATGGCCACGGGCGACGAAGACACTGTCCGTGCCAGCCTAATGGCGTCGACCCGGTCAGTTGCGGCCACATCATTCTCCAGCGCCACATTGCGGGAATCAATCTCCGAAGTCGTCTGGCCACTCCGATTACTTGTGTTAGCAATCAAACCTGCACTGCTGTTGTCGACGGCGACATTCCTGGTGAATAATAGACTTCTCATCCTTAGCTCTCACGCTCCTATTCCAAGCAAGGAGCGACTGACGAGAGCGAGCAGCACAATTGCAACCCAACGCCACCGTCGACAGAAGCCTCGAGCATGCCGGAGCTGCCTCCGTCTGTCGCTGTGCCCTCGCGGCAACCGACGAAGATCGATGTGTGGCTCCTGGGTATCACCATCGTCATCGGTGGCCAGTATTCCGGCTGGAACATGGGGCTCATGTTTGGTCTCGAGGGCTTCACTGCTGGCTTTGCTGCCGTTACGGTCGCGTACGTCTGCTTCACGTGCTCCGTGGCTGAGATCAACGGGGCGTTGCCATTTGCAGGAGGGTCGTACGGCGTCGCTCGCTGCACGCTCGGCTATTACCCAGGCTTTCTTCTTGGTTGTTGCGAGGCTCTCGGATACATCGCAGCATCGGCCACTGCTGTCATTTCGTTCGCCAATTTGATGGTGCAGATGGCGCCATTGATACAAGGCTATGACCTGGTGATCTACCTCGCCATCTACGCTTCTGTCGTGCTAGTATTGATCCATGGCGGGGCCGTGTTTTGGCTAACCAACCGCATCATTGGGTTGTTTAGTCTCGGTTTTCTCGTGCTCTATTCGATTGGCAGTCTGGCGTTTACCAGCCATAGCACGCTGGAGGAAGCATTCTCAACCGCCTCAGGGCCGTCGCAGCCATCGAGCAACTCCAGCGAGGGCGTAATCCAGAGCCTGCCGTACGTCGCGTGGTTCTACGCAGGCATTGAGTGTGTCAACCTCGCCAGCAGCGAAGTTTCTGCTCCAAAACAGCTCATTCCCAAAGCGCAAGTGGCGTGCATCGTCACGCTCTTCGTCATTGGTATGTTTGTCGCTATCGTCACGATTGCACTGCCGTTTGCTGGTGGCCCTGCAGCTCTGGCGCTAGAACTAGCTCCGCTCAACACCGGATTCCAAGCCATGTGTGCAACGGAATCAACGTACGTCACAGCGTTCTCGCTGCCGGCAACGTATGGCATCGTATTCGGAACGACTTGGGCTGCTGGTCGCATGATCCATTCGATGGCTGACTCGCGCTTGCTTCCATCATTGCTAGCACGAACGATGTCGAGCCGTGGAACACCACACTGCGCTGTGTTCTTCTGCGCTCTCGTCAGCTTCGCTACAGCCTGGAACGTTCGCACCAACGACAACGTGACGTCCGACATCTTCATGCTCTGCTTGCTCGCGAGCTTCATGTCGTACACGGGCCAATGCGTCGGCTACGTGTCCCTGCGCGTGCTCTACCCGGCGCCATCGGACAGCGCCTTCAAGAGCCCGTTCGGCGTGCCCGGCGCGTTGCTGTCCATGCTCATCTGGCTGCTCGGCATCCTGTCGATCCTAGCGTTCCAGCCGCGCAACGGCGCCATCTTTGGTGAGCTATGTCTGACGCTAGCAGCCCTCAGTGCCTTCTACGTCAGCTACGCTCGCAAGCGCCAGCGCCTGTCGATCGCTGAGCGCAACGTGCTTATGGTAGCGCACGTCCTTAAGCTCAATGGTCGACGCAGACACACGCGGCGGCCACCAACGACACGCGTGCTGCGCAAGCAGTCACCAGTCATAGCGGGTCCGCTCGACGCGGAGAAGCCGACCGAGCTTGGCCACAACAATGCGTCCATTGAGGACGACGCAGCAGCGTTCTACCCATTCCGGAAACAGTCGAGTCGGGTGCAACCAGGGCAGCGGTCGTCGACGGCATTGACGGCCGCTCCATCCGCTATCACCGCCGCCTTCGTCACCATGCCCAGCCAAAGTCACCATGTTGACCATTAGTAGCGACGAAGGGACAGAGCTAGTGATTACCTAGTAGGTGGCATCCATTACTGGACGTATTTAGGTAGGATAGCTTGGCATAGAGATCTACGAAGTATACCGGGGCAAAGACAGGAACGTGAGCACCAGGGATGTCACTTCAGCGCGGTTTATTGGGCAAGGCATAAAGTTGTGACAATCAACATGGATAAAGTGATATCAACATGAACGCAAACCGCGCGTCTGTCCTACGTGCTGCAAGCGTTAAACTGAGCCTTCGAACTTGCCTTCAGTGGCTTCGTCCGCCTCAACAGCACCGCTTTCCAGCTCATCTTCCGCCGAAGCTTCTTCGTCCTCAACGTTGCTCTCAGCGGCTGGTGGAACAGTCGCGGCATCTTCCAGGATCGAAGATGGCTCACGGCTAGGGGCACGCGAACGACGAACGGCAACCACCACGGCGATGAAGATAATACCGACAATGGCACCAACCGAAGCGCCAATGATGGCGTAGCTGCCGACCGTCATGTTGCCCAGCTTGGCCGAGAACGATGTAGCCACGCTCGTTTCCTTGTCACCCTTGTAGCCAGGGCTGTGGCTTGGCTTGTTGTGTGGCTTTGGGCTGTGGCTTGGCTTGTCCGACTTTGGTGGGTGTGAAGGCTTGTCCGAGTGCTTCGAGCCATGGCTTGGCTTGGAGTGACCTGGCTTCGTGCTGTTCTTGTGTGGGGCAGCAGTAGCGTTCTTCGAGGCATAAGCAGTCGAGTTGCCAGAGCCCGATCCAGATTCCGAGTCGTCGCCACCGAACAGGAACGACAAGATGTCCTTGCTATGCTTACGGGCCTTTGGCTTTGGCGTCTTTGGCGTCTCAGTGCCGTTGAACTTGTCAACAACCTTGTCCTTCACATCCTCAAGGGCATCGACGGCATCGCTGGTCTTGTTCTTGAGCCACTCCCAGGCGTTCTTGTCGTGGTGGTGGTGACGGTG
>NSDO01000065.1:87886-100082 GCA_002286825.1 Lagenidium giganteum | reverse complement strand
CTTGTCGTGGTGGTGGTGACGGTGCTTTGGCTTTGGCGTCTTTGGCGTCTCCGTACCATTAAACTTGTCAACGACCTTGTCCTTCACATCCTCAATGGCATCAACAGCGTCACTGGTCTTGTTCTTGATCCATTCCCAGGCGTTCTTATCGTGATCGTGGTGACGGCCATGTCCGTGCTTTGGCTTTGGGGTCGGAGTTGGCGACTCGGTGCCGTTGAACTTGTCAACAACCTTATCCTTCGCATCCTCAAGAGCATCGACGGCTTCGCCCGTCTTGTTCTTGATCCAGTCCCAGGCGTTCTTGTCGTGGTGCACGCTCACCTTCACGTGGGCTTCCTGCTCCGCCTGCACGCTGTTCACGGCCACTGCCGCCAGCAGGGCCACCGCCAAGACCTTGACGAGCTGCATATTGTCTTCTCCTTGCGACTCGGCACTGCTGGGCGTGCAAGGGGCAAATTGGAAAGTGCTTTGATCGCAGAACAGCGCGCGGGGGGCGCGCGGGTCAGTGGGCGTCAAACCCAAACCCATGCGGGCAGCTCCAACCCACGCCCGGGTTCTACGACCGCTTCTCACGGGGAATCGAAACCCACAGTTCTGGACGCCATTTTCGCCCCCAAACGTCAACGCTGAGAACGAACCTGATTATGCATTTTAAGAGGTTCCCGCTCTCCTGCCGAAATGCCGGGTATGTGGGTTCGGGCAAGGAAACCCGGAGCCACCCGTTTCCCAGCTCAGCGTCCAACGCCGAGTCCAGATCAACCCATGGCTTCTCATACACACAGCTGGGGACTGAGCCCATTGGCCAAGTCATCTGGTTGTCCACTTGGTTTGCCGCACGAGTTCCAGAACCTTGTCTGGAGCCACGCCATGATATCGGACCATGATTTACAGTGAATCTGGGTTTCATTGTTGTTGTTGTTGTTGTTGTTATCGTCGGCGTGGATGGATCTCCTTGGTCATCGCGACTGTTGGGGCTGCGCTCTCGAAGTTTCGACTTTTCTCTCGCCGTTTGGTTGCGTTTGGTGCAGGATCTGACAACCAGCAACAAAACGACCGCAATCTTGTGCGGTGGGGTTGGCGCACGTTCACAGTGACACTCGCTCCCATTCGCTTGTGGGCAGCACGATTTCCACCAATCATCACACTGTATACCACCTGCTCACCCCGGCTCTGCCACTTCACGTGAATTTGGTGATTTCCGAAACTGCTACGTTGCTGTTTAGTGTATTTTCAGTAGATCCGGGAGTTGCGTGTGCCAGGTTCCTGGTACGCTGTACCAGTCTGGGTGTACCAGTAATAAAACCTCGGATCGGTGCGTTTTTTATGTGGGGTGGTCCCTTCGCCAGGATGACTTGGCGTTTGTATGGTATAGTCAGTGAGCGTGGTTTTATAGCGAGTGGAAAGCGCGCCGCTCATTTGGCCACGGCGTCAGCACGGAAGGAGTCAACGAAGATCACGATGGGCCCCAGCATCAACCTCACCAAGTGGTGGGCCAAGAAGGCCGTGGAGACCGGCCGCGTCACGCGCCACCTGTCGCCGTATGAGCTCAACCCGGTCAAGAGCTTGATCGAGTCGATCCCGTCCAAGACCGTGCGCAAGGTCCAGGAGAACGGCCTCGTGCTGCTCCCATCGTTCCTGCTCTTCGTCGGCACCGTCAAGTGGGCCGTCAAGGCCAACGACGAGCACCACCGCGAGCACTGGAGCTAAATGCAGGCGCGCGTGCGCGCCTGAGCGGCTGACCCACGTGGGAAGCTGCGAAAACGAAGAGGAGAGCGAGAGGAGGAAGAGGAAGAAAAGAGGAGGAGATAGAACGGAACAGGTCGAAGGGGAAGAAGCAGTTCGCAGGGATCAAGCCTGCCGACTAACGCCGGCAGCCGCCTTGTCCTTGTGTCCTGGTTGGTGATCATCCAGGTGCGTGTCAGCCTGGACTCGCGGAGGAGCTTCTGGCCGCCCCCGGTATTAATCACAGTAATAAAGGGATTGTAGTCGACCCGTGGTCTTGACTTGTGCGTTGATGACGTTGTGTGCCATGGAACGATCATCTTTTGGATGTCTGGGCGTGCTGCGGTGCGTCAGTGTGTGGGGGGGGTGAACATAAGGGCACGTCCTTGAGCCTTGCGTTCTGGGCCGCTAGTGTCGCCGTGGTCGTCGGGTTCTTCCGTTCGGACTGCCTAGGTGATCCTTGTGTCGGCACGAGAAAAGTGCTTGAGAATGAGCGCACCACCAGAAGAAACAAGCGGATGCAGCAGTCTCGCTCGGGTGAGCCAGTCATGGGGCATTTCAAGTCCTGGGGGCAACTGTGGTCGATATAGCCTGCCTCGCACTAGCTAAACGTATTGCGCAGTCGCTTTTCTTTATGTGGTGATGCTTGTGACTGAGCTGTAATACCGCCGCAGTGACGTGCGCTCAGGTCGTCACGGTCGCCCCTATGGCTGAGTCTCGAGATCAACCTGCGCGTGCTGCCTTGAGATGAATTTGTCGCTGACGAAGATATTTAGACGTGCGCAACCATTAGATCTCGCTTGGTGGGAAGCGCGGTCCAAGTCGACTCTGGCGTGCCAGTGCCAGCATGAAATATTCTTGTTTCGCGCTGTCGCGTTTCACGTTTCGATGGTCTGTCGTTCATGGCAGCAGCATACATGCCATCGTTGCGGTGACCATCAATGGTGCCTTACTGATGGACTGTGTTCACGCTGGGACTACTCACATGGACAGTTTGAATTCACATTAACGTGGACACGCCCACTGTGATATACCGCCGTTGTTTCAGGTGGTTGCGCCAATGATGTCTCGAGTCGCCAGACCGAGGAGCTTCTATCAGGGCTTGCGCTGACACCTGCCGAGGGACGCAATGTGGTCTAAACGCGATTTTCTTTCTTTGATTTGTTTTTGTTTTTCCTCTTTTTCAGTCAGTTCGTTCAATGATTGCCCAAATATCCGCTAGCGTCTGCTTCGGCCTTGAACTCTTCGGCCACTTGCTTCATGCGTTCGTGCCGTGCGATTGCGGCACGTTGCTTCTTTTCCTGGAACTCGAGCATCTTCTTCCGGAAACGCTCGATCTCGCGCTGATGCTTCTCTTCCTCATTGCGTATTGCGGCCTCCAGACTCGATTCTCGCTCATCGTACGGCGAGCGTGCAATCTTCAGGCGATCTTCAAACTGGCGCACTTTACGAATGTATTGTGGATCGGAAGACGAGCCCATCGAAATGCCACGCTCGCGCGTGTCAGCCATTGCTACCCATTCGTCTCCTGGCAATGTCGAGTCACTTGACGTATGGGATAACTGCGTCCGACGCAGCGGTGAACGACTCAATTCGTGCGCATACACAGCACTGTTATTTGCCGCTGCAACGTCACTCATCATCAACGCAGCTTCGCTTCGAACACCAGACGGATCATGAGCAATCGTTGGAGGAAGGTCCTTGGAGATCATCGGCATCGGCGAAGAGCCGAGCAAGCCCTGTGTGGACATGCTCTTGTGTGCAAGCGCGCTGTGGTGGCCATCAGAAGTACTCAGCTTCGTCGTACTCGCAGCGCGCTCAAGGTTCGCAGGTCCAGCACCAAGCGGTGCGTCTTCAACGTCCAGGAAGCTCATCTTCGACACATGCGGCAATGGCTTCGTCGAGAACGAATGTGGTTCGGGTGCTTCGTCCCACACATCTTCATCCACGTTGGGCAGGTTGTTGATCTTGCCCTCGGTCACCAAGAAGCTAATGGAGTCGGCAATGTCTTCCAGATCGGGTTCCAAAATGCCCACGTCCAAAGCCAGTTCACACGCGACTTCGTGCGTGTTGTCTGTGAACAAACTGAACGGGAACTTGATTTCCTTCGACTTGCCATCCAGCATAATACGCAAGTTCAGCAAAATGCTGTGCTCGTTATCCGGATCAGTGCTCGCTCGGATATCGTGTCGACGGCCACTTTTCCTAGTTCCTGACGGTGCTGGCAGTGCAGGCACTTGTGCTTTGCTGGTTGCTCGAGCTCGTACTGCGGGCGCGTCCTGTGGAGAGCCCGCTGGTGTCTGCACATCCGCAGCCACAGCAGTGGACGGCCGGCGGGCATCATCCCGCGGAGGTGGCGATGGCTGTTCGACTTCTGCCTTTGACGCTGCTGCTGCTGCTGCATCTTCCTCTGCGTCGGAATCGACCACGTGCGCGTCCTCCAGTTCCAGGCGATGGCCTCGTCCTCCCATAACGTTCATGCGCGTGTTCTGGATCTTGGATTCACTGCCGGGTAGTGTCGCCAGGAAGTTGTCAACGTGCGTGCTCTCTCCTTCTTTCTTTCCTGACAATGGCTCATCAACGTCTACCGGTCCGTTCGAGCGCACGCTACCGGCCGATGGCGGCAACGGCGGCAAGATCGCGGCACCGCCGGCTGCTCCGGGAGAACCTGCGCGAGTCATGACGTGGAGTTTTCCCGCGGCTTTCTCTTCTGCTGCACCCGTGGCTGGCTTGGTGCCAGGCACGTGGTTTGCTCCCGCTCCAGACGAGAGCTCTTCGGGCTCCATCGACAACGAGTGGTTCTGCCGCCGCCGTTCGCTCAGCGTCGTCTCGCCGCTGCCCTTGGCGCAGCTCTCCATGTTCAACTCATCGCCCAACGAGACCTCCTTGGTTTCCGGCACAGGCGCCAGGGAGGATTCGCGCTCCAGTTCGTCTTCATCGATCACTTGGATCATCTCGCCATCGTCTTCCTGGGGCTTGAGGAACGGGTGATCCAGCAAGTACTCGGCCGATACGTCTATCTCGCCGTTGCCGCGCGACAGACACAGTTCGATGAAGTCCTTCGCGGCCTGGCTCACAATGCGTTGCAGGCCCTTCGGGCGGATGCCCGCCGTCACTTTCTTGTAGATCTGCGCCGGATTGATGCACTCCGAGTACGGCACCTCTTTGGTCACCATTTCCAGCACGCACATGCCGAACGCGTAAATGTCCACTTTCTCGTCGTAGCTCTCGTCGTATAGCTCGGGCGCCATGAACTCGGGCGTGCCCAGCACGCTCTGCGCGCGCATACGTTTGTGTACAGCGAGCTGCGTCGACAGTCCCAGGTCGCCTATCCGGAGATCGCCCGTGTTGCCATTGATGAAGATGTTGTCGCACTTGAGGTCGCGATGGATCACGGGGGGGCTCTGGCTGTGCAGATAGTGCAGGCCTTCGAGGATCTGGATGCACCAGCGGCGGATGATCTTCCACTTGACGAAATGCACGCGCTTGATGTACGACTTGAGCGTGCCCGACGTCATGATCTCGGTGATAAACACGACCTGGTTCTTCTCTTTCGAGAACCACGAGCCATAAAAGTTGATGATGTTCTTGTGCTCAAGCTTCTGCAGCAGCTGCACTTCCTGGATGATGCGCGTCTTCTCCATGCTCGGCAGCAGCCCAATGTCAATGGCGTTCCACGCCACGTCGATGCCCTGGTCCGTGTCGTACGCCTTGTACACCGTCTTGTACGCGCCCGACCCCAAGCGGATATCAAAGCGGATGTAGCGGCCCCGCGGCGACCGCTCCACCGGCCGGTCATGCTCCTCGCTCTTGTACACGTCCGTGTCCGCCATCCCGCTCAATCGCTCGCGCTCTCTCTCTCTCTCTCTCTCTTTCGCTTGGTCAATAGCTCTCTCTCTCTCGCTCGCTCTCGCTCTTGTCGCTGTCGCTCAATCGGCCTGCTCTGCTCGGATCGATCTACGGACGTGATGGCCACCGCCGGGAGTGCGGTCGTCGGTCTTGTCTAGCTGTGCGCCTGTGGCTCACCAAGGATCATGCCGCGAGCGTCACACCCAACGCGTCGGAGGCAGCAAGTGCACCCACCCAGGCAGATCCAGATCAATAGACAAACGCCGACAGACTCAGACTCACACAGCAAGAGAGAGAGACACGCACACAGAGCTAGTGCGGCGTCGAGGGCGGGCCAGTGGAGCCACGCAGCGATGGCGCTCGGGTCGACCGCTTGGGTTGGCGTCGGCTTTTTGGCTTGGGCTTCTTGCCTGCCAAGCACTTCTCGGTTGTCGCCCCAAAATTGCCCAAAAGAGCCTGTCGCGCACTGCGCCATTGTATGGGCATACAAACGCCCAGTGTGAGGCTGCAGGTACCACTTGCTCCCCACTGTGAGTGAGCAAAAGAGCGCGACCCAAATTAGTGCACTTGAACCAGCCGGAATCAGCCACGTTTGGGCGCGCAAACGAGAGAGAGAGGAGAAAGAAGGGGTAGGGTATCGTAGCTTCCAGTGCCCACTTCCGGACTTTGTCGGAGACGTTGGGTACGTGACCTCCGGTGACACACGCATGACACTCGGCCGCAGCAGCTGGTGGGAATGCAGGCTGGATGTTGCTGTTGGGAGGTGTCGTGTTGGCTCGATGCATCTGCTTCTGCAGACGCTGCAGAACACGCGGCAAACGCGCGCAAGTGGATGGACGCTTGTCCATCCTCGTGCGCAACCCAAAATTTTGGGGGTGGTTTGACCCACGTGCTGCTGTTGTTGCTTCAGTCGGTCGCTTGGTGCCATTGGCATGGGCGTGGGCATGGGTTGCATGGGTTGCATGGGTTGCATGGGTTGCATGGGTTGCGGTGGGATGGGAATGTATGTACTGCGAACGCGCTGACTTGATCGGTTGCATCCGCGACAACCCACGGCCAACGTGGGGACGACACGTGATCTGTCGAGATGGTGGTGTGCCCAGGTGCGCACTGCTAGAAGGATGGAAGGACAGGTCGAGGTTGCAGCGGAAGATGATCGTCGACTGGGACGTGCCTGTGGTCGCAATGATCCGTCTTGTCAAGTAACAATACGACTCGCTATTTCCACCAGAGGCGCAATGCGCGGAAACGGAGCAAGCGATGGCGATGTTCCCGCGTAGAAGAGAGCAATGATCAGTGTTGCATCCCGCCGGCCACAATGTCGTCTGCAGTGCACGTAGTCAGTGACAAAGGCGACGGTGAGACAGAAAGCTGGGTGCTTGCACCACAAACGGCGCCAATACGAACGGTGGTTGATGTAGCCGAGTGCCTGCCCTGCAACTGTCTCGCATTGGCCTCCGCTGCGCTGTGCGAGGTCAATACCTGTAGAGAATGCCGCAAAATGCACACCCATTGGCACGGTGTGAAAGATGGAGTTTCCACTGAATGATAGCGATGGGAAGCTTCAGTGCGAGAAAGTCACGATTGCCTTCGCCCTGTTTCCAATGCAAGGCATCCATGAGCATCGAACGAGCCGAATGGGCAAGGAAAGTAAGTAGCTTCGGGACAGGCGAGGCGAATCGCCTGACGCAAGAACGCAGCATGGAGGAGCGAGAGACTCGAGATGATCATGCCCAACCTTGCCATCAGAACGTACGCATTGCTGATGAGTGCTCCGATCGTCGGACGACCAGAATCATCCGTTGGTCGGAGTACATGAAATATCAAAGCAGACCAAATTCACCCTGGCATGAGCGAGCTTGCTCCATCGAATGCGTTGCAGGCTCACGTAGCCACGCGCTCGATCGAGCTCATGACTGTCACTGGCACGAAATCAACGCAAAACGGCGCTCGTCGTTGTTCGCCGAACGAAATTGAGTCTCGTGACCACAAAGCCAAAGCTCTGGCAGCAATGACGTTTGGTGGCACAAATGCGATCCATTAGTCCAGATCGGAAGTTTGCCATTTACGCGTTGGTCACGTACGCAACCGCACACAAAACGACGCTTATGATCGCCTCAAGTGCCAAGTAGAAGGCGATGTGTCCCCGCACTTGCGCAGCAGCCAGTGGGACACCAGCGAGCAGCTCCACAAAGCAGCACAGCGCATCAACTACCACTTCTAACAGCACTTGCAGAAGCAGCGACATCGCACTCAGACTTGACGCAGACGGCTCCGTGATGGAGGTGAGCGACCATGACAACTTTACGAGTGGCAATGAGTACTTTGGATGGCCACCGAAGATGCAGTGCACGGAAATGGAGCAGGCGATGGCGATGTACTCGGCATACATGTCCTGTTCAATACAAAATATGAGTGCTATCAGAACATAGTCATCCCTTCCAGCAACGCTGTGGGGCGGAACTCACCGCTAGTGTCTCGAACGCATGAAAGAGCAAACGCCGATCACGCCACACTCGCGTGTCTTGCTTTTGCTGTCTTGACTGCAATCCGTGCGGCGAGCGCTGTTTGGCAGGCGCCACGGCCACAACGTTGCTACTCCACGCACCCAGTCGGTGCTCCTTCCGACTCTTCATTTCCATGTGCAGCAGCACGAGCTTCACGAGTCGCATTGTGAACTCAAACAACGCCAACAGGACCACTCCAGTCCACGAGTTGGTGACCGTGGAGTGGTTGGCGCTCTGCGCTCGCAGCAGAGCGATGCGAAGCTGCGTATCGATCAGTACGGTTGGAGTGATGATGGCGATGTACATGGTACGTGGATGGACGTTTTCTCGCTTCATGATGAAGTGCTTGGTGATCTCCTGCAGTAAAATCTTGATAGCGAGGCTGACGATCGAAAACGCTGTCAGCTCACTATCGCTAATTCTCGAAGCCATATGCACGTAGCCGGCGACTAAGGCGACTGTGAGACAGAAGGCTGGGTACTTGACGTGCAAACGCCACAGTCGTCGCCAATACGACTGCTGACTGGTGTGACCTAGCGCACGTCCTGCTTCCGTTTCGCACTGGTGCACGAGCCGCTGTGCCAGGTTGATAGAGAAGTTAACCAAGTGCATGCACATAAAGGCGACGTACAAATGGAGCTTCCATCTAATGATTGCAACGGGAAGTTTCCACGCGAGGATGGAGCACGTGATGGTGGCCGTCGACCCATATGCAACGCAGGGCAGCCATGCACGCCCAATGATTCGTACTAGCGCGTCAGCTAGCTTCGGCAGGCGTGTCGATGGACGCAAGAACACGGCATGGCGCAGCGAAAGGCTCGACAAAACTATGAACAAGCTGGCAATCAGAACGGAGATATTGGCGATGAGTGCGCTGATGTACACGCTGAGCGAGTGTTGGTCAGCAGACGCGTAACCTGGTGCACCTCTCGAGTACACGTAGCACAGACTCCACACAAGGAGGGAGATCACGAGACAATTACGCACGACAAGAGCCATGAGAAAGAGCGAGTTGCATTGCGCCCGATGCACAGCACGTCTCGTGGTCGCCACGAGCGGGGCAGCATGCGGCAGCGTTGCAATCGCTGGACCTTTGACGCGCATTGTCGAGAGCCTTGGGGGCGTCGGTGACGTCCCTGGTCCCCGCGCAAGTGACCGCGGCTCGCCTACCGGCCGTGTGCTTGCTTGTGCCGCACATTTGGAGCTCGCAAAAATGTTGGGGACAGCAGATACGTGGACCAGATCTGGCCTTGAAAGCGGAACACGACGCCAGATTTGGACTTGCACGAAAGTGATGGAGTCCCATGACTTGCTCAGAAGCATGTCGATGGTTCGTCTTCGAGTGACAGCACTGCAGTGACCAGTGGGAGAGCCACGATTGCATCATTTCTCGAACGAGAATCGAGTGTGCTCACAGACATTCAGAGAAATGCTCGCATGAGCTCAACAACACAAGAGGTAACCTCCATGCAACGCGTGCAGCTCTGTCACGGCGCTCCGAGTCTCTCATGCAACGTGTTCTGACGCTAGTCACATCTCGAGTTTCTCGTTGTTACTCCCTGCTCACGTACGCCAGCGCACACAAACTGATGCTCATGATGGCCTGGTGTCCCAAGAAGAAAGCGATGGGTCCTCGCAATTGCGCAGACGCCAACAACGGCACATCCGCGAGAAGCTCGATGAAACAACACACCACGTCAATCACGACTTCTAACAGCACCTGCAGCAACAGCGACATCACACTCAGGCTCGACGTGGACGATCCAGCAGTCAGAGTGAGCGACCACAAGAAGGTGACGGGCGGCAATGAGTACTTGGGGTGGCCACCGAAGAACCAATGCACGGAAATGGAGCAAGCGATGGCAATGTACTCGGCGTACATGTCCTGATCAACGCAAAGAGATGAGTGCTCTCAGATGTAGCAGCAAACCATACGTGAGCCACTCACCGCCAGTGTCTCGGCTGCATGAACAGCAAACGCCGATCACGCCACAGTTTCATATCTTGGGTGCGTTGTCGGGAATGCATTGCGTGTGACGCGAGTCGGTGGGTGGACCCCACGACCGCACCATTGCTTCCCCAACCAACTCGACGGTGCGCCTTTCGACGCTTCATTTCCATCTGCAGCAGCGCGATCTTTGTGAGGCGTTCTGTGAGCTCAAACATCGCAACAGCACCACTCCAGTCCACGAGTTCGAAAAGGTCGAGTTGTTGGAGCTCTGTGTTCGCAGTAATGCGATGCGAAGCTGCGTGTCGATGAGTACGGTTGGTGTGATGATGGCGATGTAGATCGTGCGTGGATGCACGTTGTCCCGCTTCATGATGAAGTGTTTGGTGATCTCTTGCAGCGAAATCTTGATAGCGAGACTGACGAACGAGAACGCCGTCAACCCACTGGCTTGGGCGATGTCCACAACTCTCGAAGCAATGTGCACGTAGCCCGCGACTAAGGCAACAGTGAGACAGAAGGCTGGGTACTTGACGTGCAGTCGCCACAAACGGCGCCAGTACGACTGCTGGTTGACGTAGCCGAGAGCTTGCCCTGCAACTGTCTGGCACTGGTACACACGCCGCTGTGCCATGTCGATACTGAAAGTGACCAAGTGCATGCAGACAAATACGACGTACACGTGGAGCTTCCACTGAAAGACTGCAACAGGCAGCTTCCAGGCGAGCACAGCGCATGTGATGATGGCCGTGGCCCCATACACAATGCAGGGCAGCCACGAACATCCAAGGATTCGTACTTGCGCGTCAACTAGCATTGGGAGGCGCATCGACGGACGCAAGAACACAGCACGTCGTAGGGAGAGGCTCGAGATGACCATCACGAGGCTTGCCATCAGAACGTAAGTGGTGCTAATGAGTGCGCTGACGTACACGCCTAGCGGTTGTTGGGCCGGTGACGCGTAACCTGGTGCCCCTCTGGAGTGGATGTAGCACAAACCCGACACAATCAGCGTGATCACGAGACAATTACGCACGACAAGAACCATGAGCGAGAGCGACTTCCATAGCGCTCGACGCACGGTGCGTCTCGTGGATGCGATGAGCGGCGCGATCCGGAGCTGCCTTGGCACGTGTGGTGCTACGCCGACATGCATTGCGCATGTGAGAGCACGAGCTCGAGCACCACGTCGGCAAAAGGTCCTATTCCAGGCGTTCCAAGTGAAAGATGGGATCTCTAAACGTGGAGCGCAGCCCAACGTCACCGCGTGCTGGTGCTGGTGATTGTACTGTGCTTACGAGCTTTGCTCGTTTCATGTCAGAGCTACTGACCGTCGCACACACGGCCAACTCTCGTCGGCGTGTGTCAGGTTGTACGCACGCTCAGAGAGATTCAACGGAACTACGGTTTATTGACGGCTAGCACAAAGGGAAGCTGGCATCACACGACTTCTACTCGTCGTTGCTTTCCTTGTAGCGGCCATGTGTTGCTGTTGTTGTCACTGCTCATTGCTGTTGCCTTTGCTGCTGTGGACAGCTTGGTCTGCTCTCTGTTTTCGTGGCGGCAGCAAGTGCTTTAGTTGTCGCAAGCCACCGACATCTCCAGCAGCTCCTGGACGTCTGCGTTCGACAGTCCAAAGCCCGTGACCTCGTCGCGCGAGGCGCGGTCCGTGGTGAGCCACAAAAAGTCTGGGTGCTTGGCACGGGACTCGCCAACCCATTCCCCGCCAATGATCTCGTCGTCGTCGTCCAGTTCCAGCACGTACGTGTACAACTCATAGTGCGTGGCGTCCTCGATGTGGTCTGGCACGTAAGCACGGTTGTCCTCGCGCTCGAAGATCCAGGCGATCTCGGTCTCGACGTACGCAACCTTCTTGGCGTCGTCGTTGAACGGATACGCGCTAGCACCGAAGAAGATGGCGCCGGCAACGGCTGGATCGACGATCTGGGCGCTCTTGACCTTGTAGCCGCGGATAGGCTGGTTCCACACCGCTGCGTCTGGCGACGTGTCGATCACGAACGACTTGCCGTGCTTGCCCATGATGTTGCTGAAGGCAATGTGGAAGTAGCCGGCGCCCAAATCACGGCGCGCGGCGTCCGTGAAGCGGCCAAAGCGGTCAACAGCGTCGCTGTCGGATGGACCATCATAACGCGCACCGGTGAACACGGTG